>PVKC010016986.1:0-20469 GCA_004027635.1 Crocidura indochinensis
CATGAAGCTCACCACAAATAGTGATGAGTTTAGTTAGAGAAATTACTACATTTTGAACTGTCCTAACAATGAGAATATATGAGGGAAATGGAGAGCCTGTGCAGAGTACAGGCATGGGGTGGGTGGGAGGAGGGAGATTTGGGACAATGGTGATGGGAACGTTGCACTGGTGATGGGTGGTGTTCTTTACATGACTGAAGCCCAAACACAATTATGTATGTAATCAAGGTGTTAAAATAAATTAAAAAGAAATAAAAAAAGATATATATTTGGTACTTTGGCAGAAAGGCAAGACCGAAGGGAGTGGTTGGGGGGGGTCCTACCTAGGGGGCCCACGTTTCCCAAGGTCCCTGAAATAAGATGATGAAGGGGCATCATGGAAGGTGGACTTGGGAAGGTAGAGCAGGGTCCAAATCTTGAGTCTACATCCTGACTAATGGCACCATGCCTTCAGGTTTAACTTCAAGGGCATTGTGTGCCTGTGAGCAGATTTGCTGGCAAGAAAGGGTCAGCCCTGTGCATACCTGGAACGAAGATCGAAAGAATCCAGAACTCATTGCACACACATTTAGGTCACATCACAAAATACAGGAGACTTGACAAAAAGTCATGTCTCAGCCTGGGGTATCAGCCTAGCCGGTTGGTTCCTGGCTCTCTCTTGGAATACAGATGGCAACTTATCTATATATATATATACTAGATATATACATCTATATATATATATAGAATATATATATATAACTTATATATATACTAGATATATATATCTATATATATATAACTTATATATATACTAGATAGATAGATAGTAGATAGATAGTAGATAGATAGTATCTTCATATAGTAGAAAGTGTGTCTCCAGCTCTCTGACCATATCTTTTTATTTATTTATTTATTTATTTTGGTTTTTGGGTCACACCTGGCAGCATTCGGGGGTTTCTCCTGGCTCTAGGCTCAGAAATCACTCCTGGCAGGCACGGGGTACCATATGGGATACCGGGATTTGAACCACCATCCTTCTGCATGCAAAGCAAACATCTTACCTCCATGCTATCTCTCTGGCCCTCTCTGGCCATATCATAAAAGATTTCTAATTCCCTTCATGAGGACTTGATCCTCCAACCTCATCACCCCCACCCTAGATCACAGCCTTGGAGATCAGAGTTTAACCTATGATGAGAGGAGATGCAGAAACCTTTGATTCATAACACCCCATTTCTCATGACAGGTGAGCTTGGGTTCAGTGTCTAAAAGACTCAGGTAGTTCTGTCTATAAAACCCCCCTCACAGACTTTCTTGACAGGAGTCCTGACAGTGTTGGAACACTGTCTCCTCATAATGTGAGCACTATACTCACTCCCAACTGCTCCCACAGCAACAAGAGCATTTCCTGGGATTAAAGTTTGAATTTCAGTCTCTATCCTGAGACATCTAAGTCAGGAGGTCATCAAAAACATGCTAATGTAGAATGAGAAGTCAAGCACTGCCCACTATCCCAGCCCAATTTGGGGGCAGATTCTGCCAGTCATGAACCTGGAGATTCTGAGTCCAGACTTATCTATCTGATGAGAATGACAGGAGGAGTTCCTCCAGCAAGGCTTTTTTTTTGTGTAACTGACAGAGTCTGCATAGATAGTCAAGTGATTGAACAGCCAAGAGCCCTAGTGTCTGCTGATAAAGAAATCAGTATGGAAAGTAATGAACGGGCAGCTCTGAATTGAAAGAGGAGCTAGGGAGCCGGTGGCGCAGGAGGTAAGGTGCCTGCTGCCTTGCCTGCGCTAGCTAGGACGGACCACGGTTCGATCCCCCGATTCCCATATGGTCCCCCGTGCCTGCCAGGAGCGACTTCTGAGGGCGTAGCCAGGAGTAACCCCTGAGCGTCACTGGGTGTGGCCCAAAAACCAAAAAAAGAAAAAAAGAAAAAAGAAAAAAAAAGAAAGAAAGAGGAGCTAGGAGTCTGGCTAGGAGCTGGCAGAGTCTTCTGAGGTCTGACAGAGTTGAATCCAGGACAATTACCTGAGATGTAGTACCATCTTCTCAGAGAATGATATGTGGCTCTCTGAGGAGTGTGAGTTGCTCTCTTTGTTGGTGGATGAGAAGAAAAAGAATCGGGTTTTGTCCCTCTAATGGGAGAATGGAGAATGGCAGATGACACTCACTGGAACTTGGGGGGAGTAGTCATAAGTGGACATTGGACATGCGAACTTCCTCTTGAATTTGGGACCCTTAGCAATGTGGATAACTAAATGCTGATGGCCTATTACTCCGAGGGAAGGTGGAAGCTTCTCCCTGATTAGGGCCCAGATAGCCAGTAAGAAGTGTCAGACCTGATGGGAGCACATGCCTTTTCTGCATGAGGCCTCAGGTTTAATCCTGAAACTGATGGTTTAATTTCATGTCCTGTCCTCACCCAGATCCCTCAAAAAATGGCCCTGATGATCCTCAAACTACGTAACATCACTGAAACTGATCATTGAGCCATTTGACCTGGTTGCATTCTGGACTCCATAAGTATTGCTGAAGAGCACATAAACTCCTCTCCAACACTAAAAAACAAGTCACTGATAAGATGGCTCTGAAATGGGAGCATGTTTGTACACTTCTCTTTGGGAAATGGAAGGTGGTTTTATTTTTTAACACTAATCTTTCAGAGTCTTTTTGTTGTTGCTATTTCTTATTTATATATTTTGGTGTTATACTTGACTTACATAATAATTACTCCTGGCTCTGCACCTGTAGATCACTCTTGATAGACTCTGAGGATCATATTCCATGCTAAGGATTGATCCAGGGCCAACTACAAGCAAAGAAAGTACCTTACCTGCTGTACTATTTCTCTAGCCCCTAACTTAGAGATCCTACAAAACTAACAGCCTTCCTTTCTCCCTCCACCTAAAAGAGAAGAATTGATTGTATGTGTGAGGTTGACTCAAATATTTTAGTGAAAGCTGAGATAGAGAATGCTTAATTTCTATAACATATTATAGTTCTAGGACAGCAATAGAAATATTAAGAAAAAAACCCAAAGAGACAGATGTTATAATTTATTTGTTTGTGTTGTTTTGGGCCCATCACTGGAAATGCAAAGGGATTACTCCTGGCTCTGCACTTAGAAATCAGTCCTGGTGAGCATCGAGGATCATACAGGATGCTGGGGATTGAATCTGGGTTGCAAAGCAAATGCCCTGCCCAATGTACTATCGCTCCAGTCAAAGATGCTATAACTTTGCATGTGCCTTAACTATAAACATATGTGGCTCTTCCCACTGTGGTTCTGTGCTGATAAAGATCCTCAACAAGATTTTTATCAACAAAATGCTATATTGGAGTAGCAGCTATTGTGCTCCTTAAACTATCTTCTCACTTTTCTGCTAACTTTTATACCACCAATCTAATCGCTCTGTGTGCATGCACATATGTGACTCTTTGTGAGTGTATATTCTTCATTTTTTTGTGTTTTTTTTTGGGGGGGGTCATACCTGGCAGTGCTCAGGAGTTACTCCTGGCTCCATGCTCAGAAATTGCTCCTGGCAGGCACGGGGGACCATATGGGGCACCAGGATTCGAACCGATGACCTTTTGCATGAAAGGCAAATGCCTTACCTCCATGTTATCTCCCGGGCCCCATATTCTCCATTTTTTAATATTTCATTTATTCATTGTTTTATCATTGATTTTCATTATGGATGTAAGGGTTTTAGTGTCACTCTTGCTTCTGGCTGAAATTGTTTTCATGTCCTATCTCCACCAAAATGTGCCTTCTCCCCCTCTTTCCACATTTCCTCCTTGCCTACTCATTTTCACTGAGTTTGTAAGTTACTTTTGTTCTTTCTAGTCAGTTCATTTGCTGAGGTTATTAATACCTACGATTGAGTGAAACCAATGGTTTCCTAATTTTTTTGCTGAACACAGTAATATCAAATTTCAGCCATTTATGTCCTGAAAGGCACAATTCCATCTTTTTTTTAATAGCAGGACAGTATTCAATTGAGTTTCTATGCCACAGTCTCTTTATCTGGTCATCCATTTATAGGCATTGAGTTGAATCAATATTTTGGCTATTGTAAGTATGCTGCTAAGGATGCTGGGCTTCAGATATCTAAATATTTTTTTTTTTTTGGTTTTGGGGTCACGCCCGGCAGTGCTCAGGGGTTACTCCTGGCTCCATGCTCAGAAATTGCTCCTGGCAGGCACGGGGGACCATATAGGGCACCGGGATTTGAACCGATGACCTTTTGCATGAAAGGCAAACGCCTTACCTCCATGCTATCTCCCGGGCCCCAGATATCTAAATATTTAAATTTGTGTTTTTATCTTTTAGATAAATGCCATGGAGTGGTAAAGGAAGGTCACAAGGAATTTCAACTTTATCTTTTTTATCCTTCTGTAATGTTGAAAAACACCATTTTAATTTTTTCCCATTTAATAAATTTGTTTTCAAACACCATGGTTTACAAGTTATTTCTGGCAGTCAATGTTCCAATACCAATCCCACCACTAGTGTAACATTCCCTCCATCACTTCTCACAGTGTCTTAATCTCCCCCCAAGTCTGTCCCTTGGCAGGTCTGAATAATTTACTTAATATTGCTTGTTACAACTATATGGTAATGTAATTATTTTAAAAAACTTGATTAAAAGAAAAAATTTTAATTATCATATTTTGTAATGGGTGAATATGTTATTATCTAAAATTTACTAAGTTCTTTATTGCTAGTTGAATATATCAATGGCTATTCGTTTTTGTCCACATCCCCAGCAACCATTTTGCTTCCAGTCTTTTGCTACTGGTCTTCTCACTTCTTCTCAGTGGTATGAAGTGACAGGTGATAGAGATTTTGGTATTAATTTCCCTAGACAATGATGCTGAGAATTTTTTATGTATCTGTGGACCATCTGCCCATATTCTTTGAAAAAGAGCCTATTTGACCCAAGCACTAGTACAGCAAGTAGGGTGCTTGCCTTGCACAACACCAACCCAGGTTCAATCGCATCAGGAGTGATCCCTAAGCACAGAGCCTGGAGTAAATCCTAACCACCACCAGGTATGACCCAAAAACAAAAAAGAAAAAGTCTTTATTTATGTCTCTTTCTTAAATATCAGGGGATACGTGGTGCTCAAGGATCACTAGCAAAACACTCTGTGATGTCAAAGATTAAACCCAGACCTCCTTCATACAAAGGATGTGCTCTCTCCTACCTTTTTGCCCTTTTTCACTCATTATTTTATGAGTGTGTGGAGGTGTGCATATGTATTATAATTATACTTTGGATATTGATGCCATGTCATATGGATGACATAAATATCTTCTCCCAGAAAGTTTCCTTTTTCATTTATGTGGGAGTTTTTGTGCTGTGTAATTCCATGAAATATAATAGCTGCATTTGTTTATTATCTGTAATTCTTTATTTCCCATTAGTAAGCAAAATAAATCCAAAATTGATTTAGATTAGAATTAGGTTAAATTAATTATTTTCTATTTCTCTTTTTATCTTTTCATTTTTATTGGGGTTGGTTTGCAGTGCTGTATAAATTTCAGTTCAGTTTCATAGTTCCACATCACACCTGCTTACGACATTTCTAGTACCATTTAGCACTGTCCAGTTGACCACATCCACCTGTTAGACCACCCACCTTATCATCTGATGGTCACTTTTCTGTTATCAGAAACTAAGAACTTAATTGAATTTGCTTCTTTGTTTTGCTGCATCTCTTCCATGCTTGAGTACAATAATAAGTGCTTGGCTTCACTTTCTGACTTACCTGACAGCCCCTTCAAGGTTCATACGCCCTTTTGAAAATGGCAAGATTTCATCTTTTATTATTGGTAAATAGTATTCCACTGTGTATATGTACCACATCTTCTTTATCCCTTTATCCATTGATGGGCACTTAGATCATTTCATAAATTTCTTTAAAAGGATTCTGTGTCAAAGATCAAGCCATAAGTAGAGAAATAAATGAGAAACTGCCTGGTTAACGATGGGCTGGTTCCCAGAGATGAAATCAGAATAAATTTCCAGTTATGATCTGCCCAGGAAACCAGGTCTTTTTATCAATAAGTAAAGGATTTCTATTTACATAGAGGTCATGCTACAGTGTGACCCTTTTCTCTCTTTTGTCTAGAAAACATTTATTTATTTATTTATTTATCTATTTTAAAAAAAGAAGAGGTATGTTGAGAAGTAAGAAGGAATTTGTAAAGAAACACGACATAGCCTCTTTGATTTTGTTGTGAACAGATTATTTCTGTTCCCCCTCCTTTAAAACAGTAAATGGAATTCAACCAAAGCGACTTGGGATTCTGATGTCCAAAATATTTGTAGTAGGGGACTGAAATAATAGTACAGCAGGTAAGATGATTTGGTTGCATGGCTCTGACCTGAAGTGTGATCTTCAGTATCCAATATGGTCTCTTGAGTACCACCAGGAATAACTCCCAAGTGAAGAACCAGGAGTAACCCCAGAGAATCACCAGAGGTGGCCCCAAGCCAAATAAAATAAATGATTAAAAGAAAAAAAACAGACAATAAACAAGCCAAAGTATTTGTAGTGGGTGTCTGACCTTGAATGGTAGTGAGGAACTAAATTAATTATCCTATACTCTTCTGAGTTCCTTAGAGTCTGGAAAAATAATTAAGGAAGAATGAAGAAGGTTGGGAGGAGAAAAATACTAGAAGAAAAATGTATTAATTACATAGGGACTTCCTGTACATAAGGTGAGTCAGCAATGCTGAATGACTCACTCTGGAGTCTCAGATGCCAAGTTTGTTGCTGTATTTGTTATTTTTGTAGCATATCCATTGTAACTCAGTGTCTGCTACAAGTTACGTGCTTTCGTGCTTTCGAGCCACTCCTCTAGGTGTGTCATGCAATTATGGGAAACAACATGGGCATTCGACATATAAAATAGATGTTCTTTGAGTTTTTCTTGACCCCTTAGATGATGAATCCTCTGAAGGACTTTGGAGAGAGAAAAAGGGCCCAGTAAAACAATGGCAGTCAGATAGAAGTTCTTCTTCCTCTATTATTAGATCATCCCTGCTGGAAGTTCTTACATTGAAATATTCCTTCGAAGCTGATTTTTTTCTACCTTCACCCTCCTTTAAAATGAACTTTTGATGGGGTAGGGAGATAACTCAAGTAGCAGAACCAACACCTACCATGTGTGAAGCCATGAATTCAATCCCCAGCACAGTTTTTCCCTGGACAGACTTTGGTGAAGTTCTGGTGGCCCCTACATGCCCTTAGGCCTGAGCATAGAAGAGTGCTGCAGGACTCAGAATAGCCAGGGTGGCCCCAGGCACTATCCAAACCAGCATGGCTGGGTTTCTGTATAAACAAAAAGGAACTAAGCTTTGCCAAAGACATTTGGGGAGGAGGAATATTTTTGTTCTCCTAAGAGTGACTTTTCTTTAAGTGAGTTTAAGATAAATTCACCCTGTTTGTTTGGGAACCCATGGAAAATCAGGTGATTAAAAGGAAATTGAGGGCCAGAGAGATAGTACTGGGTTGAACAAATGCATGTGACTTACTTGGGAACACATGATTCTCTAACCAAGTATAATTGTATAGCCCTGGAGCTCCTTGAGCACTGTGGAATTGGCTTATGTAATCCCTGGCACTCAAGCCCTAAGTTAGCATCATATCCTTAGGTGCTCTTATTGAGTCCAACATCGAACTTGCCAAGAATCCCCAGGAGGGTCCCCAGGCATCCAGAGCACTGCTATGGTAGATCCCCCAATTGGGTAATTCTGAATTACCCAAAATGGCAATTCAGAACATGTGGCTAATGAAAAAAATTAAACTTCAACCTGCATAAATTAGGTTCTGGTAATTCATAATTTTTACAAGTGTTTGATGTGAGTTTGTAATTATGATTAAACTTCATACTCCAATTAATAAAGATAATGTTTTCCTCTTTTAATAATTGTGGTTCTATTTTTAAAGTGCAATGAACTGAACAGCTTTTCTTCGTTCTGTTTCATGAACGTTACTTACTGCAAATTCAGCTATTCTTCCATAATTTCCTGCTGGCAACATCAGGGTGTTTTTTTGAATCACAAGTACAGCACCTGAGAGAAAAAAATAATTGATTTTTGTGTTTTTTTTTATCTAGTTACTATTTACTTTGTATTGTTATTCCACAATGGATATGCAGTTTGGAGTCAAAGCATTACTTCCACTGAGAATATAGTCATGCATCCCTTGGCATTGTTTTAGGAATAGTGGAGTACATATATGATGAATACATTAGACCATACTAGTTAAGATAGTCTAGGTCTATTGGAAATTGGGGACAAAAAAAAAAGATAGTCTAGGTGGAGATAGCATGAAGGTAAGGTGTTTACCTTGCATGCAGAAGGATGCTGGTTAGAATTCCAGCATCCCATATGGTTCCCCAAGCCTGCCAGAAGTGATTTCTGAGTGTAGAGCCAGGAGTAACCCCTGAATGCTGTTGGATGTGACCCAAAAACAAAACAAACAAACAGAAAAGAAAAAAGATAGTCTAGGTGTATTGTGGAATACTTCATTGAGGTTTAATTATACTTGATTATATTTAAACAATAATATAATTGTTAATAATACATTTGCCAGCATATATTCTTGTCCTGTGAAACCCATATCTGTTGTATATCATTAATGTGACTACTGATGATTGTATCTATTAAAAATGATAGAAATTGATCTGTAAGAAAGGCAAAAGTCATTTTTGGGGCATTATGGTAAAATATAAAATGGTTCCAAAGACCACGAGCAACTTTGTTTTTTAATCATACCCTTTGCTGTTCAGTGCTTAATCCTGGCTCTGTGCCCTCGTGAGCTCAGAAGACCGTATGTGGTGCCATTGATTAACCTAGGCTTGCTAGGTAGGTGCTTTGTACTTTCATTCCTGCCCCAGACCTCAATTCTTTTTTAAATGACTGATACTATGCTTATGCAACGTGTATACAAGAAGAGATCAAACTCTCTAGTGAGTCATGAGAGCACCCAGTTAAGGAATTCATGTTGACCTTGCACTGGTTTACTCTCCAGGGAGGACTTAAAGGGTCCATAAATGAGTACCTGGACTGGGAGAAAAGGCAGGTTTAGGACACTGTCCTCTCAGACCTCCATGTAACTATGGGCAGAGTGCAGAAAGCTTTGCTTTCCTATCTTTAAAATATGAATGAGGCTGTTCCCACTTCCTCCTACAGAGTTGCTGAGAGGACCAGTGATTCAGATATGTGACTAGGAGGAATGAATCTGTATTGGGCAGGGATAATGTTCCTTGTAGCTTTTGCATTCTTCCCTCTCCTGGTACTTTTTAGTTCTATGTTTTCTTTTTTTTTTATTTTTTCTTTTTCTTTTTTTTTTTTTTTTTTTTTTTTTTTTTTTTTTTTTTTTTTTTTTTTTTTTTTTTTTTTTTTTTTTTTTGGTTTTTGGGTCACACCCGGCAGAGCTCAGGGGTTACTCCTGGCTCCATGCTCAGAAATTGCTCCTGGCAGGCATGGGGGACCATATGGGGCACGGAGATTCGAACCGATGAACTTTTGCATGAAAGGCAAAAGCCTTACCTCCATGCTATCTCCCGGGCCCCAATTTAAGGCTATGTTTTCTATAATTATCAGAAAATAAGGCTTATAGCCCTTACATATGATTATTTTATATATTTTTAATGCTTTATCATCAATCCCTCAGATTATTTAGTGACTGTCCTTGTTCTTTTAATTCACTTCATTTGGTTTTATACCCCAACAGCTCTATACAGGTTGCAGTAAACAACATGATTTATATTTTCTCATATCTGAGTAGTATTTGTATATAGACCATTATTTCTATATGAATTGTTTCCAGACCTTGTTATTGTGAATAATTATATGATGAATATATTATACATACCATTCTAGGGGCTGCTGAGGTGGAGCTAGAGGTAAGGTATCTGCCTCCAAGAGCCAAGGAAGGACCGCAATTCGATCCCCCGGCGTCCCATATGGTACCCCCAAGCCAGGGGCAATTTCTGAGCGCTTAGCCAAGAATAACTCCTGAGCATCAAACAGGTATGGTCCAAAGAAAACCAAAAAAAAATACCATTCTAGATTAATATTTTGGGTTATTGGTTAGATGCTAGAAGGAGAATCACTGGGTCATGTGGAAGTTTATTCTTAAATTTTGTGGAGTCTCTATATCATTTCCATAGGGCTGAAACAGAAAGTTGTCCCACCAGCAATGAATCAGGGCCTCTGTTTTACTACATTCCCATCAACACTGACTATTTCCATTATTTTTGATGAGGGCCATTCACTTATATGAGATGATATATCAATTGTCATTTTGATAGTTCCCTGATGGCCAGTGACGGTTAATACTTTTTTTTTGTTTGTTTTTTGGGCCACACCCGGTGACGCTCAGGGGTTACTCCTGGCTATTCGCTCAGAAGTCGCTCCTGGCAGGCACGGGGGACCATATAGGGAACCAGGGAATCGAACCGCGGTCCGTCCTAGGTTAGCACGGGCACCTTACCTCCAGCACCACCGCCCGGCCCCCGGTTAATACTTTTTATATGTCTTTTTATATGCCATTTTTATGTCTTCTTCAAGGAATGTATGTTCAGCTTTTCCTCCAAATTTTGAGGATTTTTTTTTTGGAGATTGTTTTTGTGATTGAACTTTGTGAGTGCCTCATATATCTTGATGATTAGGTCTTTGTCCAATATGTAAACTTTTTCTTCTAGTCAGTAGTGTGTCTTTATTTGGGGTATCTCCCATTAGCTTTGTGGAACTTAATTATTTAATGACTTAAATGGAACAAATGCACATACAATAAAAATCAGAAAGTTATTGAACTTAATATTGCCTTTACATATATTTATGGTTTGCATCTCTTCCCTTAAAAATTGATTTTGTGGGGCCCGGGAGATAGCATGGAGGTAAGGCATTTGCCTTTCATGCAGAAGGTCATTGGTTCAAATCCCGGTGCCCTATATGGTCCCCCGTGCCTGCCAGGAGCAATTTCTGAGCATGGAGCCAGGAGTAACCCCTGAGCACTGCCGGGTGTGACCCAAAGACCAAAAAAAAAAAATTGATTTTATGCAGTTGCTTGGATTCATGGTATAATGGAAATGACTGCCAATGACTGTCAATCCTAGGGATATCTCTTCCAGATGCCATATCCTGAATTGTCAGATTGGTAGCTTGAAATTGACTATACTAGAAGCATTTACACATGAAAGTTGGCAAATATAACAGTGAAGCTGCTATATAACAACATTATCAGCTAACTATAATAGATATGTTATATGTATATATAGTTTTAAAATAATTTTATACATAGCTTCTAAGTGCTTGGAATTTCATGAGCTATCAGATCCAGAAGAAGCATGTTTTTATTTTAATTTAGTTTCATTTTTTTGGGCCAAACCCAGAGGCAATCAGGGATTACTCCTGGCTCTGCACTCAGAAGTCACTCCTGGCAGGTTCAAGGGACCATATGGGATACGGAGGATCAAATCCAATTTCTTTTTTTGGGGGGGTCACACCTGGCAGTACTCAGGGGTTACTCCTGGCTCCATGCTCAGAAATTGCTCCTGGCAGGCACGGGGGACCATATGGGGCACTGGGATTCGAACCGATGACCTTTTGCATGAAAGGCAAACGCTTTACCTCCATGCTATCTCCTGGGCCCCTCAAATCCAATTTCATCCTGGGTCATCCATGTGCAAGGCAAATGCCTACTGCTATACTATCACTCTGGTCCCAAAGAGCATGTTTTTATTATTCATAATAAATCTCTTTCAATTATACCAGATTGAGTGCTAATGAAATGACTCTCAGTGGGCTCCTATAAAGCTTTAGTATGATGCTGGTGGCCATAGGGTTGTGACTTTCACTCCATCCTCTATCTTAAAGAAGGGGAAAGGGACCAGGAATCGAGAAAATTACTACTGGCCAGCAATTTAATAAGTCATGCCCACATTATAGAACTTTTAATAAAAATCCAATATGGTGGGATTTGTGAATTAGCAAATGGGGCTGGTGAATTAACCTGCATGCTAGGAGGGTGTTGTACTTCACATTTCATTGGACAGAAAACCTTGTGTTCCAGATCCTTTTGAAACTCATTATTTGACTGTTGGAAACCCAACTAGTAAAGGTTTCACTGAGTCCCATAAGTTATTAGTGCAAATTGACAAAACTGAGGAGGAGTTGTGAGAACTACCTACTTATAATCAGCCAGACAGGAATGTGGACAATGCGGGGTTTTTACAATTTGTGTGTGATATCAGAACTGGGAAGGCAGTCTTATAGGACTTGCTTAAACATTTTTGTTTGTTGTGCATTTTTATTTTTATTTGTTTGCTTGCTTGCTTTTGCACCATATCTGGAGATGTTTGGAAGTTACTCCCAGAATGAAACTAAGATCCCAAGACAGGGGATGAGGGAGCACCACAGAGTGCTAGAGATTGACTGTTGGCTTCTGTATGCAGAGCATCTATTCTAGCCCTTTAAACCATCCCCTGGTCCCTAGTTGGGTTTTCTAGACTAGAATAAGGAGGCTTTATGGTGTTGGGGACTTTGAAATCAACTGAAAGCCAAAATAAAATAAAGTTCCCTTAATTTTCATATTCACCAAAGCATTTTTGTCACTCATTACTGCTGGTGAGACATATACTGAGATTTACCTGCAGTATATGTCCTAATTCCAATGAAGGTCACCTTAAATCTTAACATTGATGGGGAGAAGATTTTAAATTGGTAGATTTTAAATTTAAGAAATTTTTTAATTAAAAATGCACTTGCCATGAAAGTGGAGTGGTGAGAGGAGGGAATCTTGGGTCATTAGTGGAGGGACGTTGACACTGGCAGTGGGTTTGGAGTTGGAACACTGCATGCTGACAACTCTGTTATTAACAACTTTGCAAATCACAGTGCTTAAAGTTTAAAAATGGTTCAATTAAAAAAATAAAGTCGAGTTGAGGTTGCTCAGTTGTTACTAGCTCTGTGAACTTTGGCAAGTGATTTAATTTCTTGGATTACTCATTTGTAAAATAAGCATGGACATCTAATTACAGATTTGTGAAGATCAGATGAGATACTGCATGTAAAACATTCAGCACCATCTATAGTGATCTCTAGATAAAAGAAAGGCAGCTAGACTCAGATTATTTTTGTCAGCACCACTCTTTTTTAGGAGGGATTTGTGAACAGCCATGAAGCTTCACGCTTTTAAAACCTAAGAGTGATTCATCCACAGTTCATTCCATCTTTGTAAAACTCAGGTAAGGATTGCTTTCTATAAAACCCAGGAAATATTTACCCCTCTTGTGCCATGATAAAAATCCAATAAGACAACCAGACTCACAATCAGGTCAAGAATTTGTCTTGTTTGCCTGGAGCCTAGAGTTGGTCTTATGCCAGGAAACTTCAGGGGTAGAGTCTCCTTGTATTTAGGGCAAGGCTTTTCCTTTCCATGTCCCCCATATTTTGGTGGGTCTATGCAAACAATATTTGCCACTCTAACATCGTTTTTACTGTACCCCTTTGACTTTAAACCTTAAAAAAGCCACTTAAACTTTTTTTTTTTTTTTTTTGGTTTTTGGGCCACACCCAGTGACGCTCAGGGGTAACTCCTGGCTATTCGCTCAGAAGTCGCTCCTGGCAGGTATGGGGGACCATATGGGGAACCAGGGAATCGAACCACGGTCCATCCTAAGTTAGCGCAGGCATCTTACCTCCAGCACCACCGCCCGGCCTGCCTCTTAAACTTTTGATGTTAACTTAAACTAATATGCATGTGCATAAAAATGCAAAAAAAATACTATGCCTTCAATGTTTAAGGAGTCACATAAATTTCATGGCCTTATATTGCTTTGTGTACCGCTAAGAAAAGTTATAATGTACTACAATCTGGGGACTTGTAGACAAAGTAATTGTACATGGGTTCTGTTTATTTTTCTTAATGTTCTTTGACTGTAAGTCCAAAATTTAGGCGTCAGCAAGGGAATTTCTTCTGAGAACTCTGTTTATGGGTGATTGTCCTTCCACTGTAATTTTACCTTGTTCTCTTTCTTTTCATCATTGTTCTTTTTTTTTTTTTTTTGGTTTTTGGGCCACACCCAGTGACGCTCAGGGGTTACTCCTGGCTACGCGCTCAGAAGTCACTCCTGGCAGGCACGGGGGACCATATGGGAACCGGGGGATCGAACCGTGGTCCGTCCTAGGCAAGGCAGCAGGCGCCTTACCTCCTGCGCCACCTCCCGGTTCCCTTCATCATTGTTCTTATAATTAAAAATAAAAAAAAATAGGGGCCCGGGAGATAGCATGGAGGTAAGGCGTTTGCCTTTCATGCAAAAGGTCATTGGTTCGAATCCCGGTAGCCCATATGGTCCCCCGTGCCTGCCAGGAGCAATTTCTGAGCATGGAGCCAGGAGTAACCCCTGAGCACTGCTGGGTGTGACCCAAAAACCAAAAAAAAAAAAAAAAAAAGAATTTGTCTTTCAGGGCTGGAGCAATAGCACAGCAGTAGGGCATTTGCCTTGCACATTGCTGACCCAAGATGGACCTGGGTTCAATCCTCAGTGTCCCATATGGTCCCCTAAGCCAGGAGCGATTTTTGAGCGCATAGCCAAGAGTAGCCCCTGAGCGTCACCGGATGTGGCCCATAAATCAAAACAAAACAAAACAAAAAGAATTTGTATTTCATAATTCAACTATGCAGTTTAGTAACTATCACATCTCATAGTGTCTTGAATTCTAAATACATTGAGAGATATGAAAGGGGAACAGAATACAGAGGTAAAAAAAATCACATTATTAACTATGATAAAAGAAAAAAATTTAGTATAATTTTTTATTAATATCTATTTAAACACCTTGATTACAGATATGATTGTAGTTGGGTTTCAGTCCTGTAAAGAGCACCCCCCTTCACCAGTCCCACATTCCCATCACCAATAATGTCCCAAATCTCCCTCCTCCCCACCCCACCCCAACCTGTACTCTAGACAGGCTTTCTACTTCCCTCATTCATTCACTTTGTTATGAGTTCTCAATGCAGTTATTTCTCTAACTGCAGTCATCACTCTTTGTGGTGTGCTTTATGTTGTGAGTTGGACTTTCCAGCCCCTCCTCTCTGCTTGCTAGGTCTCTGGAATTGGGCAGACTAACTAGCTGTCATATCCTATTTCTGATTACACAGAATGGACAGTATTATGTGAGCATTTATGCAGGGAGGAGAACAGAAGCTTCTGCATGGAGGAAGAAAGGTAAACAGAGGATTAAACCAGTTCATTCTTCCAGCATTTAGTGCACATCAAAATTACTCAACATCCCTTGGGGGAACAGACATATCAATGATGTATAAATGGGTTGATAGAGTGATAGAAAAGTGATATCTTTCTAAAATGATGATCTTTCTATCTTAACCTTCTAGCTCTTGAATAAGAAATTCACAATTTTGTTATGCCAATAAGATCATTCATTTTGCACATGTGTTAATCCACACTTTTGAGAAAACCAAAGTTTTTTTATTTATTCCTTTATTTTTAAAAGTTTTTGATGAGGGGTTGGAAAGATAGTAGAGGGGTTAAGAAACTTGCCTTGCACTGATCGGCATTAGTTCAATACCTGACATGTTACATGGTTCTCTAAATAACTTTAGAAGTGATCCCTGAAAAAAAAATAAGAGGTGATCCTTGAGAGAAGAAAGAGTCAGGAATACGTCCTCAAGACTGCTTGGTATCCATCCTCCAAAAAGTAACAATAATCATTCAGCCCAAGGAGTTTATCACTGAATGAATCTATCTGATTTTTGCAGACTCTGGAAACATTTACATATTCCTATTCTGCATAATTAGGTGGAAAATTTAAGTCAGGGTCTTTTCATTTATATAATTACATTATTATGACTTTTCCAATATTGTTTGTGAAAATACCCTTATTATGCTGAAAAAGCACTTTCTTTCTTAGGTATCTTTAGTAGAGTGATTGAAAAGCATTATATATGCATATATGTGAATGACAGAGATTAATTTGTCTTTTTCTAATTAATAATGTCTACCTGAAGGTGGTTCACATGCTGGTGGAAGCATAATACAGTGGTTTGATTTTGTCTGTCTGTAAAATTGGACCTAATTGATTATTTGTGCTGAGTTTGTATTGCAAGAAAAATAAGGGCTTAAATATTTCTTGACAGATGATTATTACAGCAAAAGGATTTATTCCATTCTTTTTTTGCAAGCAGGTTGAAATTGTCCTAAAGAACTCCTTATATCTGTCCACTCTTCAAGCAGCACATTTCCACAAATCCAAGAATAGATCTGAGTCTTTTTAAAATATGGATTTAGACGAAAATATTCCCCTAAGACTCCTGTCTGCAAAGTCTGCTTTTTGGAGATTTCCAAACATTAACTCTTCTAGCTTCCCCCCAACTAAATGTTGTTCCCTGAGTTTTTCAAAATAGTTGTCTTAGGCCAGGATTTTTTGATTTCTCAGTTTTAAATACTACCAGATTCCCCTTTTGCTAGGTGAAGATTAGCTTTTTTGGGGGGGGGGCAGTGCTCAGAGCTCATGCCAGCTCTTCTCTTCAGAAGTTTCAGAGAAAAGAGTGGGTTTTGGGATAGAGCACAATTTTCAAATGGAACCAGGGGACACATGCAGGCACCAAACATGGACTATGGGATGTGAAAAGGCTATTTATATTTAGAAGATTAGCAGCATCTCTTCTAAGTTAGAAAAGTATGTTCTGTTGCAAAATAATTAGGTTCCTACTTTGTCCAGTAGAATTTTTTGACTAGGATACCTTTGTAAACCTTGCCTAGGTTAAGAAATACAGAAAATACATTGTGTTTCTGGAATGAACTATATCCAATCCTGCCATAGTTAGGGTTCAATCAGAGAAGCAGAGAGGAAATCTTATGCAATGTGGAGTTGATTATTTTATGTGTTTTGAGGATTTTGTTTGTTTGTGGTTTTGACCATACCCTATGGTGTTCAGGAGTTGCTCCTAGCTCTGTGCTCAAGAATCACTCTAGGCAGGCTCTGGAGATCATGTAGGATGCTGGAGATCAAACCTAGGTTGGCCACATGCAAGGCAAATGTCCTACCTGCTGTGCTATCATTTCAACTCCTGGTTAAACCTTCTTGGTGAGGCTGTTCTGAATGTGCCCAACAGTGAAGAAGGGCAGATTGACATGGAATGGACAAAGTAAGGACAAACTGGACTCCTCTAGCATATCTTGGCAATTGCACTGCTTTCCCACTGTTGTGAGTTCTCAATTTCAGCAATAAGTGCCTGGTGGGTGCCTGCCTGAGAAGCTGGAGCCCAAGTTCATAGAACTACCCATGCAACAAGCTCAAAAGCGGGAAAGACAGAAGGTCAGCCCAAGACTACAGGAGATATAATGGGGTTTTGATTTCTGTCTCTTTGTCAGCTGACTTTACCGTAAAGCCTTTTCTTTCTTTGAAATTCGGCACCATACTTTTGGCTTCTGTACCTTGGGAGCAGTGAATCCCTGCTTGGCAACACTGCCGGGGACAAAATACAGCGCAAAGGACAAGTAGGACCCCAGTTCCTCCTCCAAGAATGGTGGAAGATGTTGCTCTGCAGTTTAGGAGGAGATGGGATTATCTCCAAAATCTGTTCAAAGTTTAAAATGACTAGAGTTGAATGTCTTCTATGTCCTATTAAAAAAAACTACCCTGCGTTTTTATCTTGATCATTTTCCAATAAGATTCATTCTAGTAATGAGCAAGGGACATAAATTTTGAGAACCATAGAAAGATACATGAAAGAATGAAGAGAGGAAAGGAAAGGTGAAGAAAGTGAAGGACAAAAAGCAAATGAAGGAGGGAGAGAGGAAGGCAGAAAGGGAGAAAGGAAGGGAGGGAATAAGGGATGGAGTAAAGGATAGAGGTGTCAGCGTCCATGATGTAAAGAAGACTGTTAAGGCAGAAGGAAGGGATTTTGGGAAAAGTAACTAACTCTTGATGACTTGGATGTCTTTTATAGTGTTTAAGAATATTACTGTTGGGGCTGGAGAAATAGCATGGAGGTAAGGCATTTGCTTTTCATGCAGAAGGGCGGTGGTTCGAATCCTGGTATCCCATATGGTCCCCTGTGCCTGCCAGGGGTGATTTTTGAGCATAAAGCCAGGAGGAACCCCTGAGCACTGCCAGGTGTGACCCAAAAACGAAAAACAAACAAACAAGCAAAAAAAAAAAAACCAAAAACAAGAATATTACTTTTGGTTGCTTCTGCTTTTAAAAAACATGTAACTGAACCATGCAGATTCCAGAGATATGCAAAGGGGGTGATGTTCAGTTTGTTCCTTCAGGAGACTTTGTTCTACCAGGGAAGTGTTTGTATCCATCTTCCCAGTATGGGAGATCTATGAAATGAGTCAAAGAATCAAAGGAATTCAACGATGTCAAAGATAAACAGAACTAAAGGAATTTAGTAGGAAACTCATAGGATTGTGGGAAATGGGCCAGATTAGGGGTGATGAGTTGCTTCTTCCATACTTGGGTAAACTAGGGGAGCACTTTGTACAGATAAATGTTCTATCTTCTTAATGCTCATTAAATTGAACAGGATGCCTCTTTTGGGGAACAGTAAGCTGCACTACACATCACCATCCTGCCTTGTAGTCAAATGTCTCAACCTGAAGCATTCCAAAGCATTGTTCCTACCACATTGTCCATATTAGTAAATATGGCAAATAAATTTATGGTCCCATTTCCCACAGCTATTGCCATGTAAGCAACAGTCCCGCTTTATAGCTTCACCACTAATCTCAGAAGAGATGCAAGCTACACTGCTAGCTTACAGTATGTGGGTTTTTGAACTAAAAATTCTGAGATGCCCTTGACAGGAAGTGCCTAGTCCTCACTCTGCTGAAGCCCCAGCAGTCACTGCCACACCCCACAGTCATTGCCATGCAAACTATTCAAACAGCCCAATTTCACTGCTTTACTACTAATCTCTGCAAAAACACCAAACATTCCAGGTACACCATAGTTTTCAGACTGGGAACTCAGGTCTTCTCAGAGTGGAGGGCAGACACCCCTCCATAGTGTTGGAAATACCAGCAGCCACACCCACATCCCAATAGCTATTGCTATGTAAATAAAAGTCCAGCTTCACAGCTTCATGACTAATCTTGGAAGAGACGAAAGCCCAATAAGCTGCTTGAGCTTATTGACCCCATTCTACAGATATCAGAATTGGGGCCATAATTGGGGCCATACATCATCTCCAAATTCCATAATACTGACAGCCTGGGGGCAGCACAACAAATTAGATGGAAAGAAGCTGACTACGCTCAATAAACAAAAGCACAGAAGACTCAACTATCAACAAATAACTCAGTAAACCCTAAAACAATGGCTTTAATGGGCTCATGGTGAGATACAATGTTCACAAATTTTATTTTACTGAATTATTTGTTGATGATTCCATTAGTCATTTTATTCTAAAAAAGCAACATAAATTATTTTGTATCTACTACTTGGGCAGGCTTGAAAAGTAAAGGGGAACCTGAGGACAAGGGTGGAGAGAAGTCCTATTGGTATGGGATTGTGTTAGAACATGAGACGCTCTAAATAACTGTGTTATGAACAACTTTATAAACCATATTGTTTAAATACATTTCAAAATAAATGGATAAAGCTGATAATTTTCTACTGTTTCTTTCAAATTATTTGGCTATAAGTTAGGAAAACTACCATTCGAAACATTATCTTTTTTTGATCACTACATTTTAAATGGAATAAAATGTTACCAATATAATTTCAAGATTGGAGCATAAACAACAAGATAAAAGGTGTTAACTTGTGTCAGATAATTTAAATTTTCTCTCTCCCTATCAAGGGAAAGTGTAAACACAGTCCCCCCACTACCACAAATTAAGCAGTCGAGTTTCCCACATTTGGAGAAATGAGGATGAACCTCAGCCTGGGAAACCACCTTCATGATCATGGTATCTCCCCTGCCAGATAAGGATGAGATAATTTTCTAACTCTAAATATGAGATTACTTGCCCCTAGAACTAGTTTTTAAATTTGTATTCTCATAGGAAAGAAAACCTATGAGTGGAAAGTCGTTTTCTAAAATTGTTCAGAAATCATCTTCCTCTGTAACAGGCCACGGCTTTTCAAATATTCCCAAAGAAAATCAGCAGAAAGCAACAAAATGAAGTTAATGGAGGTACTGCTTTCTTGAAATTGCTCAGTTGGAGCATTTCCTTCTCACTGAATGGATTTAGATGAAGGGGGTGAGATTGTGTCCAGCATGGAATTTTAAATTGTGAGTGTAGAGGCAATTTCAGAAAGTCAATCTTTCTATACTTCCAAAGTGAAATTTAGACAAAGAAAGAGAAGAGACCCATTTCCTGGACACACAAACTGTCTCTTTCACTGGAATTCTAAGATATATGTAGTCCTGCTACTATATCACTAGGCTTTCTTTTTTTTTTTTTTTTTTTTTTTTTTT
>PVKC010016987.1:0-20436 GCA_004027635.1 Crocidura indochinensis
GAAGTCATGAAATTTTCCTACACATGGATGCACATGGAATCTCTCATGCTGAGTGAAATAAGTCAGAAAGAGAGAGAAAAACGCAGAATGGTATCACACATCTATGGGTTTTAAGAAAAATGAAAGACATTCTTGAAATAACAATAATTTTCAGACACAAAAGAGAAAAGAGCTGGAAGTTCCAGCTTACCTCATGAAGCGCACCTCAAGTAGTGATGAGTCTAGTTAGAGAAATAACTACATTTTGAACTGTCCTAATAATGAGAACATATGAGGGAAATGGAGAGCCTGTCCAGAGTACAGGCGGGTGGTGGGTTGGAGAAGGGAGATCTGGGACAATGGTGATGGAAATGTTGCACTGGTGATGGGTGGTGTTCTTTACATGACTGAAACCCAAACACAATTATGTATGTAATTAAGGTGTTAAAATAAAAAAATTATATAAAAAAAGAAATTATATTAACTATCCTTTGAGATCTGAACTTAGGAGTGAATATCAAACTGACACAGAGGAAAAACTTTAACACCTGGAAATTAAACAGCAAGATGAAATAAAATGGAAATCAAAAGATTCCTGGAAACAAATACAAACAAAGACACCAATTACCAAAATTTGTGGGACATGGTAAAAGTGGTGCTAAGAGGAAAATGTGTAGCTTTGCAAGCACTGATCAGAAAGGAAGAAAGGGCCTACATAGATAATGATGCAGCTTATAAAATTGGAAGGTGATCAACAAAATGAACCAGAAACAGGTAGGCAAAAGGAAATAACAAAGCTTAGAGCAGAAATTAATAAAATGGAAATCCAAATAATCAAAAAGAACAATGAAAACAAATATCAGTTCTTTAAAAGATTATCAAAATCTATAAACCACTAGTAAAACTCGCAAAGAAAGGGAGAGAAAGAAATTTAATAAACCAAATTAGAAATGACAAGAACAGATCACTACAGATACTACAGAAATTTAAGGGCAATCAGAAACTACTTTAAGAAACTCTATGCAATAAAACAAGAGAACCTGGAATAAATGAATAAATTCTTGAATTCTTAACAGGGGTCCTCAAACTTTTTAAATAGGAGGCCAGTTCACTGTCCCTCAGATCGTTGGAGGCTGGACTATAGTAAAAATAAAAACTATGAACAAATTCCTATGCACACTGCATATATCTTATTTTGAAGTGAAGAAACAAAATGGGAACAAATACAGTATGTGGCCCACAGGCCGTAGTTTGAGGACCACTGATTCTACATAGTTGAACCAGATGATCTAGCATATCTGAACAGACAATTAAAATGGCAATCAAAAGTTTTCCCAAAAAGAAAAGCCCAGGCCCATATGGAGTCACTAATAAATTCTTTCAAGAGGACCTACTGCCAATCCTTTCCGGGCTCTTCCAGAAAATTGAAGAAACAGAAACACTCCCAAATAGTGTTTATAACGTTAACACCACCCTGATACTAAAAGTAGACAGAGATGCAGCAAAAAAGAAAAATTTAAAAAAAAATAAAACCTGGGGCCAGGCGGTGGTGCTGGAGGTAAGGTGCCTGCCTTGCCTGCGCTAGCCTTGGACGGACCGTGGTTCGATCCCCCGGCTCCCATATGGTCCCCCAAGCCAGGAGCGACTTCTGAGCGCATAGCCAGGAGTAACCCCTGAGCGTCACTGGGTGTGGCCCAAACCATCCCCCCCACAAAAAAAAACCTACAGACCAATATCCCTGATGAACACAGATGCAACAAATTTCTAGAAAATAGGCTCCAATGGATCATCAAGAAGGTTATATACCATGACCAAGTAGATTTTATGCCAGAGATGTGAGTCAATCAAAATAGCATACACAAGTCAACCAAAATAATATGCTGTATCAGCAAAAGAAAAAATAAAAATATGATCATATCAATAGATACAGAAAAAGAAATCGACAAGGTCCAACACCCATTCATGATAAACATTCTCAATATGATGGTAATGGAAGAAACTTTTCTCAATATAGTCAAAACCACATACCATAAACCATGGTAAATATTATACACAATGGAGTAAACTAAAAGACATTCTTCTAAAATCTTATAAAAGATGAGGCTGCTCCTCTCACTACTCCTTTTTAACATAGTACTGGAAGTACTTGCCATAGCAGTTAGGCAAGAAAAAATATATCAAGGGCATTCAGTTAGGAAAGGAAGAAGTCAAGCTCTCACTGTTTGCAGATGACATGTAAAAAACCCCAAAAACTCAGCCAAAAAGTTTCTAGAAACAATATATTTATATAGCAAAGTGGTAGCCTACAAAACTAGCATGCAAAAATCAAGAGCCTTATTATACATAAATAATGATAGAGAAAAAATGGACATTAAAAAATAATCCCAGGGGCCGTGCGGTGGTGCTGAAGGTAAGGTGCCTGACTTGCCTTGTGCTAACCTAGGACGGACCGCGGTTTGATCCCCCGGTTCCCCATATGGTCCCCCGTGCCTGCCAGGAGCGACTTCTGAGCGAATAGCTAGGAGTAACCCCTGATTGTCACTGGGTGTGGCCCAAAAGCCAAAAAAAATTAAATTAAAAAAAAATAATCCCAGGGGCTAAAGAGATAGTAATGAGGTACAGTGTTTGCCTAGCATGCAAAAGGGTGGTGGTTCGAATCCCAGCATCCCATATGGTACCCCCAACCTGCCAGGAGTGATTTCTGAGCATAGAGCCAGGAGTAAGACCTAAGAGCTGCTGGGTGTGACCCAAAAACTAAAACAAAACAAAACAAAACCAAAAAAATATCCCAATTGCATTAGTACCGCACAAACTCAAATACTTTGGAGTCAACTTAACTAAAGAGGAGAAGGACCTATACAAAGAAAACTACAAAATACTGCTTCAAGAAATAAAAGAGGACACAAGGATATGGAAACGCATACCCCGTGGGAGGATTAAGATCATTAAAATGGCAATACTCCCCAAAGTATTGTACAGATATAAAGCAGTCCCTCTAAGGATACCCATGACATTTTTCAAAGAAGTAGATCAATTCTACTGAAATTCATTTGGAACAAAAAATGCTCAAGAATACCTATAGAAACTCAGGAAAAAGATGATAGGAGGCATCACTTTCCCTAACTTTAAATTGTATTACAAGGCAGTAGTCATAAAATAGCATGTTATTGGAATAAAGACAGAACCTCAGATAAAGGGAATAGATGAGCATAAAAAAAAAGGTTTCCCAGACTTATAATCAATTAATCTTTGATACAGGGGCAAGAAATGCAAAATGGAGCAAGGAAAGCCTCTTCAACAAGTGGTGTTAAAATAACTGTACAGTTACATGCACAAAGATCAAATCAAAATATAGTAAAGACCTAGAAATCAGACCTAAAACTATAGGTATATACAAGAAAATATACATAAAACACTCCATGACATTGAAACTAAAGGCATCTTTGAGGAGGAAACATCACTCACCAAACAAGTGGAAGAACATATAAACAAATGGGACTACATTAAACTGAGAAGCTTTTGCACCTGAAAAGCAATAGTGACTAGGACACAAAGGCCACCCACAGAATGGGAGAAACTATTCACCCCAATACCCATCAGATAAGGGTCTAATATCAAAGATATACAAGGTATTGACAGAAGTTAAGAAGAAAAAAATTGGTAGAGTGAACAGATACTTTCTCAAAGAAGAAATACAAATGGCCAAAAGACACACACAAAGGCCACCCACAGAATGGGAGAAACTATTCACCCCAATACCTATCAGATAAGGGTCTAATATCAAAGATATACAAGGTACTGACAAAAGTTAAAAGAAAAAAATTGGGAGAGTGAACAGATACTTTCTCAAAGAAGAAATACAAATGGCCAAAAGACACATGCCAAAATTCTCCACATCACTAATCATCAGGAAGATGCAAATCAAAACTACAATGAGGTACCATCTCACACCAGAGACTGGCACACATCACAGAGAACAAGAACAATTAGTGCTGGCAGGGATGTGGAGAGAAAGGAACTCTTATTCACTGCTGGTGGTAATGCCATCTAGTCCAGCCTTTATGGAAAACAATATGGAGATTCCTCAAAAAACTGGAAATTGAACTCCTATATGATCCAGCTATACCACTCCAAGAGATATACCCTAGGAACACAAAAATACAATTCAAAAATTCCTTCCTCAAACCTATACTCATTGCAGCACTATTTACAATAGCCAGACTCTGGAAGCAACTGAGATGCCCTTCAACAGATGAATGGCTAAAGAAACTGTGGTACATATATGCAATGGAATATTATGCAGCTGTCATGAGAGATATCATAAAATTTTCCTATACATGGATGTATATGGAATCTATTATGCTGAGTGAAATAAGTCAGAGGGAGAGAGATATATGCAGAATAGTCTCACTCATCTATGGATTTTAAGAAAAATAAAATACATTTTGGCAATAATTCTCAGAGACAATAGAGATGAGGACTGGAAGGTCCAGCTCACAATATGAAGTTCATCAGAAGGAGTGGTGAGTGCAATTAGAGAAATAACTATACTTAGAACTATTATAACAATGTGAGTTAATGAGGAAAATAGAAAACTTGTCTCAAATACAGGTAGGGAATTGGGGAGGAGGGAGATTTAGGGCATTGGTGATGGGAATGTTGCACTGGTGAAAGTGGGTTTTCTTTATATGACTAAAACCCAACTACAATCATGTTTGTAATCAAGGTGTTTAAATAAAGATATTAAAAAAGAAAATAAAGAAATACAGATGGTCAAAGCGACACATGAAGAATGTTCCATATCACTAATCACTGGGGAGATGAAAATCAAAATCTCAGGTTATAGAAACAAACACACATCACAGAAAACAAGAACAATCAGTTCTGCAGGGATGTGGGGAGAAAGGAACTCTTATTCACTGCTAGTGGGAATGCCATCTAGTCTAGCCTTTATGGAAAAATATATGAATATTTCTCAAAAAACTGGAAATTGAGCTCCCATATGATTCAGTAATACCACTCTAGGATTTACCCTGGAAACACAAAAACATCCCTTGCATGCCTATGTTCATTTCAGTGCTATTTACAACAGCCAGAATCTGGAAACAACCCATAGAACCAAAAACAGATGTAAAAGAAACTGTGGTACATATACACAATGGAATACTATGCAGCTGTTAGGAGAAATGAAGTTATGAAATTTTCCTACACATGGATGCACATGGAAACTATTATGCTGAGTGAAATAAGTCAGAGGGAGAGAAATGGACACAAAAAAGTCTCACTCATCTTAGAAATTTAAGAAAAATAAAAGACAGTATGGCAATAATGCCCAGAGACAGTGGAGATGAGGACAGGAAGTACCAGGCCATGATATGAAGCTTACTGCAACGAGTGGTGAGTGCAGTTAGAGAAATAACTACATTAATAACTATTATGACAATGATAGCGAGTAAGAGAAATAGAACAATTGTCTGAAGACAAGTAGGGAGTGAGGAAAGGAAAAACTGTGAGACATTGCTGGTGGGAAGATTGCAATAGTGAAGGGGGATGTACATTTTATGACTGAAACCCAAATATAAACATGTTTGCAATCATTGTGCTTAAATAAATATATTATTAGAAAAAAGTAATAAAATTGGAAGAGACAATAAACAGAAGTGATTATACACATGGTCAATAAATATATAATAAATTATTTCTGACATTTATTAGATATAGTCAAATCAAAATGATAAATATGCTATTTCATACCAGGAAAAATAGCATATTTAACCCAGGGTTGGCCATATGCAAGGCAAGTATCATAATTGCTGTACTATCATTTTGCCTCTGCAAATCCGATTTTGACCAGGAAAGGTCGAACACTAGTCTCTTTCCCAGATGTAGTATGCAACGTTGCAATGTCAGTGTGATAGATTCCACTAGTCTCATTCCAAGTCTTTGATGGAGAACTGTCCTTGCCCCATGGACAATGAATGTTCGCAATCTCACTCTACTAAATTAACCACCTGCAGTTAACCGAACAGAAGGCATAAACACCAGAGACAGAATGTAGGTTAAAACTTTTTTCAAGGGTAACAGAGTAAGTTCTCAGGCACTGCAAATATTCAAGCACCTCTTAGCCCAGAGGTTATACAGGAAATTTCTTTTTTTTTTTTTGTCCCCAATTTCCAATCCAGACCAGGCAAGGGTCTGGGTTGAAGTGTATATAGGGTGCGTTTGCTGTACCTCCTTTTTCTATACAGTCCGTGTGAGGAACACAGCCTGTGGTAAGAATTGGGAGGCCTTATTTTTTTTTCCTTCTTTTTTTTTTTTTTAATTTAAGGGTTTTGATTACATATGTGTTTGTGATTTCGGTCATGTGAAGAACACCCCCTTCAACAGGGGAACTTGGGACATTGGGGGTGGGAATGTTGCAATGTTATACAGGAAATTTCACACATCAAGGTGGTTTAACGAGATGGATCAATGGAGTCCAACTCTAGATAGTCACATGGTCTCTTTAAAATACTGTACTCAATAACATATGGTCAGATTTAATCCGACTAGATAGAGTTGGACATAAAAAATTTGTCTTTTTCATAAAAAGCTGCAGCTATCCTAGCTCCCCCACACACATTCCCACACACACAATTGACATGATTTTTGCACAGGATTTAAACCAGAGAATTGGTTTCTTGGTCAAATCTAAACCTCACCACGTGTCTTTAGATTTTAACAGAAATGCTGATGGAGATTGCCTGACACCAGAGAATGGGCTTTATCTCCTCCCCAAATACACACAATGCAGTGGTTTGCATTTTTGCTGTTGTTTCCCCCCAAAAGCATGAGGGAATGAATCATTATTGAAACAATTTACTTTCAGTTAGTGCATGAATGCCTTCCCATGATGCTCCGATGCTTTGTTTGTCCTCCTATAAAAATTATTTATGACCCAAGTGTGATCTTTTAAATCAGAATACTTATTCCTGAAATCAAAGCCCTAGCATGCTAATGCAAGTAGAAACCTTGATAATTTTTCAAAGCCATGTTGAATATTCAAAAGCTGGAACTGAAGGAAAGGAGTTAACATTAATTAATATTTGAAGCAGTAAAATAAAAGCAACAGTGAAGCTAATTTTGCAGGACAATTAATCATGCGCCTTGCTAATTACACATGGGATTTTGCAAATGATTTTTTTTCTCAGGTAGCAAAGTAAAAATGATAATCCGCTACCCATCAAAATCATTGGCTTCTTACCAATGTCCCCAGCAAGAGCAATTAGTGGGAACAGCAGAGCCCTAGTAATTGCATGTCAAGAGAGGAGAATGCAAGAATTTTAATTGCTCTAAATAAAGACCACTTGCTCATATGTACACCTGATTGTCCAAAACAACTCTGCAAGCTGGGGTTAGTAAGCTACCACTTCCAGGTGCCCACATAAAAATAACTCGGTGGGAACAGTATTTTCCCAGCAACCCATGCAGTTTCTGGAAGAAAATATCAATATGCATTCACATTCTGAACTGCAGTGTCATCACTTGAATGTAAGAACTGCAAAAAATATCACCCTCTTGGGAAAATGTGCATATTCTTTATATTTGCCAAATATTTATTGCTGGCATTTTTTGAAGAACTTTAACTATCTACAAGGTGCCAAGGGCTTCAAATTTACTGAATTTTAGGATCACCAATAAAATGTTTTTAACAAGACATCTCAAGAGGGCATAAAATAAAAAATTACCATATTCATGAGTGTAAGCCTCTAAGATTGCAATGCTATAAACTGGATGTTTATAATTTGCTTGTGGCTTTCTTAATTAAAAAACTGGTAATTAGAAACTCAAGTACTATTTTTATACTTCATCTTCTACAGTTTCCATGCTACTGTTACTTTTCAGTTTAATATATGTACACATGGATGCACACAATTGCAAATGATCAATAATATTTAACTGTGTGTCTAAAACCTAAATGATGATGGATACATTTAAATATTGCTTTCCAGGAGATTATTATTCCAATGGCTGTGTTGTGCCTTAAACATTTAGCTTAAACAAGACAGCTACCATTTTTTGCTCTTCCAAACATGCATCATTTACCCTCGTTTTTAAATCGAATTGCTGAATTACCTTCTTAGTACTTACTGGGATCTATTGTCTCTAAGCTAGTTTTGCATCTTTAAGCACACAATATTGAGGTGTTAAAGCACCACCTAACACTTTTTGCTAGTAGCTCTTTTGACGTGAATTAAGCAAGAAGCAGTCACCTAGTTTACCACCAGGTCCCCCCTTTGCACATTCCAAACGGTGAAGATGGTTACTATACTAGAAGCACTTCAGTTACAAGTAGGACATATGAGGGCTGCTTCCTTACCTCAATTACCAGCAGCTCACAGGTGTGAGCCTGGCTCCCAAAGGTGATTCAGGTAATAATGCTAGAAGGTAATTTAAATGGTTAGACATTCTTTCAGGGAAGGCAGTCCTTACAGTCCTATCATTTTGCAGATATTGCTCACAAATGGCAAATTATTTACACAGCATCCTTAAGTGAATGCTTTAGATTTTTATTGTGTTTTAAACATAAACCATTGAAGATGAGGCAAAAACCATTGTGTCTTCTTCGAATTATATTTTTTCCTATGTTATCAGGTATGCAGAGTTCAGACATTAATTTAATAGCTTCCTTCTTCTATAATACCTATCTACTTGAGGGGAACAAAAAGTGTCTGATTTACTTTTTTTTTTTTTTTTTGCAAGGAGGAGGAGGAGGGAGGAAGGGGAGGAGAAGGAGGGAGAAAAGGAGGGAGGAGGGAGATAAGGAAGAGGAGAGGGAGAAGGAGGGAGCAGACGAGGAGGGGAGGAGGTACGAGGAAGAGGAGGAGAGCATCATGATTTACTTTGAAATGCTTTACCAAAGACACGAATATACTGTTTATTTTGTATAAATTTTCAGAAAAACAAAATAGAAGTGACAAAAGGAAAGAAGTCTTGTTGCAAAGCCTTTTGGGTAATGTGGTCATGTGGTTCTGTCACTGGTGTCTCAAAAGAATCTACCAGGGGCTGGTGGGCAAAGCAATAGTAAGGCAGGGAACTTGTCTTACAAAAAGGCTGTCCTAGCTTCAATTACTGCCACTACGTATGGTCTCTTAAGCATTTACAAGAAGCGGTCGCTGAATCAGAGCCAAGAGGAAGAAATGAGCACCACTGGGTGTAACCCCCCCAAACAAAAACAAAAGAAATTTAATGTGGGATCAGAGAAATAATTCAGTGGGTAAAATATTTGTATTTTATGTGGCTGACCCAGGTTTGAACTCCTGGCACAGCGCATGGTTCCCTGAGCATCACCAGAAGTGAACTCAAATCACAGAGCCAAAAGTAAGCCTTGAGAACTGCCAGGTATGGCCTAAATATATATATATATATATATATATATATATATATATATATATATATATATATATATATATATATATATTTTAGAAAAATATATTTTCTACAAAATATACATATTTTGTATGTAT
The DNA here is from genome assembly GCA_004027635.1 of Crocidura indochinensis. Lineage (NCBI taxonomy): Eukaryota > Metazoa > Chordata > Mammalia > Eulipotyphla > Soricidae > Crocidura > Crocidura indochinensis. The sequence goes on from PVKC010016987.1 coordinate 9,486, forward strand.
ACATATGACTACAAAACTTACATATTTCTACAAAATAAACATATTTTGTACAAATACATATATATTAGAATATTTATTTTTAACAGATCAATATTCCTATTATAAGTTAGGACATATTATTTTAAACTTTCAAAGAGCAAAAAAAATAAGTACAGTACTCTCTAAATTTCTTCTTGAGGCTACTGAAATTCTCAGAGCAGCATCTAAAATGATCATATATATATATATATATATATATGTAAATATATATACATATATATGCATTTTATTTCCTGGGTTTTCTGGCATTAATGTCTAGTGATTGCTAAAGTGCTATTTATATTGATACCCATTACCAGGCAAGAGAAGAACAAGGAAGTTTTTAGATAAAAATGTGTAATTTCCAAACATTAAATGTTTATAAAAGGGTGTTACAGTAATGAGGAATTAGGTGTGCCAGAATTTTCCAAATCAAGGGCCAAACCACTTAAGACTGAACTTGGCATAAGTATTCAAATACCCTCCCTACCAAGTAAGGAAACAGAAAAATGCTCGACTTGACCTTTGTCCCCCACAACCCTGAGGACCTTTTTGTATTTTTTTTTCACTATGGTGTCTGCAGATATGTTAGTAATTTTTAATACTGTGGCAGATGACCATTGCAATAAAGCAGATCTATTCTATGGTCCTCATGGATTTAATGAGGCCATATCAATTAAATGAGGCAGAGAAAGACAGTGAACAGACTTCCCTTTACCCACCACTAAGGGAGACAGTATAAGACAGTATAAGAATATATTTTTCTGCACATCTATCAATTTAGAATCAAAGGGAAAAATGTACATGCAAGTAAGAAAAAGAAAGCGGAGAAAAGGCAGTAAAAAATAATTAAGCTGGGAAATTTGAAAAAGATCATTTACATTTTTGTTTTATAGCATTTCAGATATTCCTCTTTTGAGACCTATACCATTTTCTTGGGGAAAATTAAATTTTTTAATTGAATCACCATAAGATACACAGTTACAAAGATTTTTATGATTGAGTTTCAGTCTTATAATGTGCCAACACCAATCCCTTCACCAGTATACATTTACTGCCATCAATGCCCCAACACCCACAGTCTACCTCTATGGAAGACACTTTTTTCTCTCTTTACCTCCCTCCCTCTCACTCTCTTTCTCACTCTCTCTCTCTTGTCCACGCACACACTTTCCTTTTTTCCTCTTAAGCACTCTGTTTTGCAAAAACGATTACTGAAAGTGCATCATGCTTATCACTCTACCTCCTTTCAGCACGGAGTTCTTTTCCAGAGTGATCATTACTATCAGTGTCATAGTGGTCCCTTCTCTACCCTCGCTGCACTCCCTCTGCTTTACTCTCACCTTTTAGCAAGCTTCCTACCATGGAGCAGTCTTCCAGGCCCTTGCTTCTATAGTCTTAGAGTATTATTACCATACTATGCTTTTTCTTATATATCCCACAAAAGAGTGTGATAATTCTTTGAGTGCTAACCTAAAAACTTCTTGTTCTGTTTGACTTTTATTCAAACAGATGATTCTAAGAGAAGTTTTCAGAGATGGTCACCATATTTGTTTAATGTGAAAGCAAACCTTCTTTTGGCCTGTGGAAGTTGTACTATGCATGCTAAAGAGAAGAACGGCCATCAAGCTTTGCAAGGGTACCTTAGTTTCACCTTGGACCTATTCCAAGACAGGATGCACTGAGGGTCAGTTTTGTGCTTCCTGGTGGCCCTTTATTCTCCATACAGATAGGTTTCTAGATCCTATAAACAAAGCAAACCTCAGATACCTTTTAGGGTCTCTAATTGTCATTTTTAAACAAAAAACACCTATGATAATTTGTGTGTTAAATCCAGAGAGGAATAAAAGGAAGAGAGAAAAGAAAAACAATAATATTAGATCTATAAACCTAGGAGTTCACATGTATGCTTTGAAGGTGAAAACCCCAAATTCAGTCCCTAAAGCTGCATAGGGAGAGGACCCCAAACCAAAACCAAACAAAAAATTAAATTAGAGTTATTTGAACAAACAAGGAAGAATTAAAATGATCCTGCATTCTACTTCTCTTCAGTTCTAATAGGCATCACCTTTACAAGTTCAAGAAACCACTTCCTGTGGAGGTTGATGGAGCAATCATCATCTTTACAACAACCCTTTAGGGCCTGAACAAAACATACACATACACCTTCTCCTCTTCTATGTCAACTTGGGTCTCTTGGCAGTGCCATCTTAGAAACCACTGCTGTGGATTTCCATCCATTTATTTTCTCCTTTTCTTGACTTTTTTAATGAACTATCAATCCAAGGTCAGTGGAGAGTACATAGTAAATATAAAGAAAGGAGAGGAATTAAAGCTCTCTAAGCACCAGGAAGAAAGGACCAAATAAATATGTCCCTTGGGAATTCTGCTATAGAGGACTCACCCCCCCAATGCAACATTGCCCCTCATCACAGTGCAGGTAAGCCACCTTATCACCACAATTTAAGTTGAAACTCCTTAGCATCTTTGAGTGATGCTCCAGTAAATATAGGATAAAAAAATAGAAATTATTCTCTAATATAAGATATATTTCTCCTTCATTTTCTAGTTATCAGATTAAATTAATACATTTTTCCTAATTCACTCTTACAAAAATTATCTTATCATAAATGTCCTTATAAAGCATTCAAAATAGTGTAGAATGGGGGCCATGGTAACTTTTATGGTTTTATTATACAAAACCTTCACCCCCATCAAAGTACCTGACACCTTCAATGACTGCCCTTAGTTCACTTCTAGTTAAATGATTTCTTTTCCTCTCATCAGTACATGGGGATTTCAGTTTTGTACTCAAAAACTGAGAGTTTGATTCAAAACTATTTCCTTGTTTTGCTGTTTATCTATATACCACAATGGATGAATAAGATTATCCATTATGTTCCCTCCCTCTGACTTGTTTTACTTAACACAATATCCTCTTGCTGGATCCAAGATGCAGTTAAATGCAAGACTTTATGTTTTTTTATAGCTTCAAAAATTCTATTATATATTATATAATTTCTTTATCATTCATTTGTGATTTGACCTTTGGGTTGTTGCCATATATCTGACTATTGTTTTTAGTGTTGCCATGAACACAGGTATGGATAGATTTTTTCAAGTCATGTTTGTCTTCTTGGTATAAATGTTGACTTATAGAATCACTGGTTCATGTGGAAGCTCTATTCTTATTTTTTGAGGGCTCTATACACTTTTCAATAAAGGTTGAACCAGATGATATTCTCATTAACCTTGATTGAGGATTTCTTTCTTTTATTTACTACAATCTAATGACATAGTGTTGTTTCTTTAGGAAACACTCAGAAATGTTCAAGCTTTCTCCTGAAGACCTGAAAACAAACAAATCATGTCTCATTATTTTAATGTCTCTGATATATCTGAATTTTTTTTGTTTTTGTTTTTGTTTTGTTTTGGGTTTTTTTTTTTTTTTTTTGGTTTTTTGGGCCATACCCAGTGACGCTCAGGGGTTACTCCTGGCTATGCGCTCAGAAGTCGCTCCTGGCAGGCACGGGGGACCATATGGGAACCGGAGGATCGATCCGTGGTCCGTCCTAGGCTAGCGCAGGCAAGGCAGCAGGCACCTTATCTCCAGTGCCACCGCCCAGTTCCCTGTTTTTGATTATTGTTTTTCTTCTCAGATTTTTACTCACGTCTTGTATTTTGTTGTTGCTCTTGTTTTTATTACTGTTAAAATAGATGTATTGTATTAAGCAAAAGAAACTGAAGTGATATGGGTCTTTAGTCTGAGAATTTCTTTTAATTGAGGCAGGAGTTGAGCTGCATTTAATATTTTAAAGGGCCAGAGGTTTCTTTAGTGTCATTGTATTGTCTTTGGATTGGCCGAAATTCTCCTGCTGAGAGTCTGTGTCTTATAGTTCTTTCTACTAAAATCTACTTTAATATCATACTGGAGTCCCACAGAGTGGTAACAAGCTGTGAGAGAGAAAAAACATTCAATAATCTTCTCATTACATCTCAGTCATTTAATGGAACTATGTCTCATCTATGGTATTCACACATGGCTCAGCAGAGGAATAACTATTTTCTGACCTCCTCTTTCTTCCTTTCTCTGGCTACAAGGTTGCTTGAAGCTATAGCCTTTTTTGACTATGAATTTTCTCCTTTAGTTGAGACAGGAAGCTTAGAGGTATGGGAGGAGGACATATTATTCCAGCTGCAATACAGCTTGACTAACTTCTTACCCTGTAGCAGAGGGTATTATTCTGAAGAAATCTATAGGAATATTTCATAATGATTACTTTCTCTTCCCTGTCACTGACACGAGATGATCTTTGAGATCATCATTGTAAGGTCTCTATGAGACTCCTAAAGATAAAGTTTATGAAAGACCGAAACCCCCAGAAATTTCTCACTGTTGCACTCATCGATATTATGTTTCCAGTCATTTTATCAAAATGACTATCTAAATGATACTGCTAGTTTATGGCCCTAGTGGCTTCTACTTAAGACAAATATCTTAGTATCTCAGTAAGGGCTGTCTGCTAAATGCAGATTTCAGAAGAGCCCTGTGACTTAAAAAAAAAAAATCTTTGTGACTTCAGTTTTCCAATAAATTTAGAAAAAGTGATCAAAATTTTCTGTTAATCCAGCCAGTATTTTTGTTTTAACAAAGTAAATTTCAAGAGCTTTATATATTAAAGCTGAATCTGAAAGAAAGACTGTTCTTTCTTATTTTTCTTATTCCTTTTTCTCTTATTTTTTTCTGGCTTTTAGCTTGAGAAATTTAAGTGGAGCTAGCATAAGTTAAGCTAATTACTTATTATCTTCATTCATATTTTACTTATTTCTCCAGTGAAATATTTTTCTGTTATTATATTTTCAGTTCTTTTAGAAATCGCTCCTGGGAGGTTCAGGGGACCATATGGGATGCTGGGATTTGAACCTCTGACCTTCTGCATGCAAGGAAAATGCTTTACCTCCATGCTATCTCTCCAGTCCTGTATTTTTCAGTTCTAAAGTTTACTTTTGATATTTCCTTATGCCCTTCATTTTTTTATTATTGTTTTCTGAACTTCTATTCATTGCAAACATGTTTTCACTTAACTTGTTGCAGGATGTTTATATTAGCTGCTTTGAAGTATGTATGACTTAGAATAAGCATTGTTGGTATTTCTCCAGGTAAGATTAGATTTTCCATTTCTTCAAATACCAAGTAGTTTTGAATGTAGCTGGGATATTCATTTTTAGCATAAGATTTTGAAAATCTTGTATTGTTCAAATCTTATGAGAAAACTGATATTTTTATTTGAGCAGACAATCAAGCTGGTTAAGTTCAAGTTACAAATTGCAATCCCTTTCCTGTGGATTGAGGTTTTAATGTCAATTCCATATTCAGGTCTATAACAATTTTGTCCACTTCTATCCTCATGTACACTATCTATTTGCCAGGCTAGGATCTGGCACAATCTATAACTTTATTTCTCAAATTATTGTGAATACTGATTGGAATCAGATTTATGCATGTCGAACTCAAGGTAAGCCCTGGAGTTTATAAACATTTTTATGGGGTCACTTTCCAAACCTTATTAACCATGATATTTAAAAGAGTTTAAATATGTGCTAAAAACTCCTGATAAAACATATTAAAGATTAGTCCTTCAACAAGGAAATAGAACTTCAGTTACTCCAGTCTATTACTCAACCTAATATATTATATAACTAATATATTGCCTCCAATATATTACAGAACCTGACTCACTGTTGGTGGGAATGTCAACTGGTCTAGTCTTTTTGAAGAACACTATAAATAATTCTCAAAAAGCCAAGAATTTAATTTTCATATGATCCAGCAATTCCACTTCTGGGTATCTTTCCCCAAGGACCAAAAATCAATCAATAAATAAATCTCTATACAGAAGATACTTACATTCCTGCATTCATTGTAGCGCTAGTTATAATAATCAAAATCTGAAACAATCCAAATGTCCAAGAACAGATGACTGAATAAAGAAATATATGTATATATATATATGGTATATATACACAGTAGAATACCATTCAACCTTAAGAAATGCAAAATCATGGACAGGAGAAGTGGCTCTAGAGGTAAGGCATCTGCCTTGCTAGCGCTAGCCTAGGATGTACCACAGTTTGATCACCGTGGAGTCCCATATGGTCCCCCAAGCCAGGGGTGATCTTTGAGCACATAGCCAGGAGTAACCCCTGAGTATCACTGGGTATGCCCCCTTCAATAAAAACCAAAAACAAACAAACAAACGTGCAAAATCATGAATTTTCTGCTTCATGAATTTGCTGCTTTTGGAGTCTCATACTAAGTACTATTAGTCAGAAGGAGAGGGACAGACACAGAATGATCTTTCTCAGATATAAAGCTATTGAGAAACACAGTGGAGGAATAACTAATGCCAAAGACCAACAGGAACTGAGAACAGGTCTTTATTAGGAATCTTACTTTGAGAGAGGATATGGTTAGGGAAGGGGGAAAGTGGTGGAGGGTGTAATGTTAAAATACTTCATCCATGAAAACCTGAATTAACAAGTTTTTAACTCAGAGTTCCTGACATTAAATAAATACATTAAATTTCTAAAAGAAAGAAAGAAAGAAAGAAAGAAAGAAAGAAAGAAAGAAAGAAAGAAAGAAAGAAAGAAAGAAAGAAAGAAAGAAAGAAACAAAGAAAGAAAGAAAGAAAGAAAGAAAGAAAGAAAGAAAGAAAGAAAGAAAGAAAGAAAGAAAGAAAGAAAGAAAGAAAGAAACACCAAATAAACAACAACAAAAAAAGAAATGCAGCTTTGTCCTATTAGAAAAATTCAAAGACCCTTTTTTCTCTGCCAGTGAGAAAGAAAGCTTTGGCTCTCATACTCACAATATTACTACAGGTTTTCTTGAGGTGGGTACCAGAGAGCAGAGATAAAGATTTTCTATAAAAGAAAAATAAATGAAGAATTAGAAATATATTTAGCAGTAGAGTAATTAGCTTGTGTGCCAGACCTTGGGTTTGATCTCTAGCATGACCAGTAAGATGGAAGAGGTGATTTCAGTATCTCTGAATAGCAGAAGTTTCCTTTCCTACTATTGAGTAGGAATAGAAGGAAAGGATTTTCATGAAGGATTTTTCCTATAGGTGTCTCTGTACCACATCACCCAAGTCTGTGTTTCAAGCTATACTGAGATCAAGTCAAATAGAAAACCTACTGTTTTGTGGCACTTTACATTCTGACCTTTCCCCCCAAGTTATCTATTACTTACTCTTCAGAATCTGCAGGCAAACTGTACCACATACTTTGCAAAAAAATTTTTAAGAACTCTCAGTGGGAGAAACAGGGTGGAATGTACTTATATTTAATAAAAACCTAAATTTACTAGATACTTAGTAACTATATATTTTCAAGCCTCAGTGTCTTAATTTTTAAACATGTTTGTAATCATGGTGCTTAAATAAAGATATTATTAAAAAAGAAAAGAAAATATAAATAATAAACATATATTCAGATGTAAAAATTACATCAGGCAATAAATTGTCTTATTTGTCAGTAAAAGGATTATATTTTTACTTAAAGATTCTACAATGATTTTGTGTAAGGCAAAGGTGCCAGGACATGGTAAGATATTAATCCTTAGATCATTCTAACAAGCCTAACACTTGGATGTCTGCTATTACTGTTTTTATTAATTGTTGCTGTTAAGGTGTTTGCAGCTGCTTCCACAACAGAATAAGAAGGGATGTAGAAAAAAATAGAAAAAGAAAAGAAAAAATAGAAAGGAATTATATCATACTATTTTAAAGTAGAAAGATAAATTATAAAATAGAAAGGTCGATATTATAAAAAAGATAATGAGAATCCACATCATATGTTTCACACTTAGCTTGTTAATTTATGCAAGCTATGTTTTGCTTTTAATCCTGAAATTCTGTTTTCTTTGTTTGGTTTGGTTTTGGGGTCACACCCTGCAATGCTTAGGGGTTAACCATTCCTGACTCTACACTCAGGAATCACTCCTGGTGATGCTTGGGGGAACTATATGGGATGCTAGAAATTGAACCCAGGTTGGCCATATGCAAGACAAATGCCCTACCTGCTGTGCTGTAGCTACACCAACTGAATCATGAAATTCTGAGGCTCTGTAAACAGATGCCATGTTCTAACTTTAGTAGTAGGTGGCAATAATGCCTTAATATGTTTTTTGCAGTGCTAAAGTACCTAAGCAAACACGTGATCTTCATAAAACACAAAGAAGATAAGAGATCTGTTCCATCATGACTCCAGGATGCATGTGTGAAATTGGAGATAGGTTTGGAGGTGCAAAAATCTTTATATCTTCTCTTTCTGCCTCGTTTGATCCATTTATATGATATTTATATGGTCATTAATTTGGAGACACATTCTTTTATCAAGCCAAAGTCAACATTTTGATCTTGGATTTTTTGAGCCTGGAGAGGCATACCAGCTGTACTTAGAGCTGACTCTTGCTCTATGCTTAAGGATCATCCCTGGAAGGGCTCCAAAGACCATATGAGTGCTGGAAATTCAACCCAGGTTGGCCAAGTGCAAGGCCAAACCCAACCCACTATAATATTTCTCCATTATCAGAAGTAAAAATTAAAAAAATATGATTAAGATTCTGTATTTTATAATACCATTAATAATGGTTTCTCTGCATATAACTCCAACACCACAACAAATATTGTATCCATCTCCCTCTCCCAAGAACCCCAATACACATTCCTCTCAAATCACACTTCACACACACTTAATTGTATGAATCAGTTCACCCATTATGTTGCCTTTGGACTTTTGTTGCTACCTTGCTGTGTATCTATAAGTTCCATATCTGAAGAGAAAAAAAATTGTATCTATTTCTTTCCTTCTGATTGACATTTTCTAGTTTCATCCATGTTGCTGCAAAGCGTTTGATTTTTTTTCATTTCTTAGAACTACATGGTACTCATTGTGTGTATATGCACCACAATTTCTTGATTCATTCATCTCTAGTTGGGAATTTAGTTTGTTTCTGATCCTAGCTATTATACTGTGTACCAAAACCAAGATCTTAAATGTGAGAATAATACATATTTCTTTACTACCTCAGTATTAGATTTTTAAGTACTATTTGATATGCCCTAAGACAGTACTAATCAATTATAATTAATAAATGTAGTACTCTGGAATGAATATAGACCTTCTACTTTGTTCACTCATAAGGAAAAAATACCCCTTTTTATGTGCCTCTAAATATAAATAAAATTTTCATGGAATGCAATTTTTTTCTTTTGGTTTTTGGGTCACACCTGGCAGTGCTCAGGGGTTAGTCCTGGCTCTATGCTCAGAAATCGCTCCTGGCAGGCTCGGGGAACCATATGGGATGCCGGGATTCGAACCACCCTCCCTCGGCATGCAAGGCAAACACCCTGCCCCCATGCTATCTCTCCCGCCAGATTGCAATTTTGACATGCCTTTAGGCCCTTTGTGGTATTGATCAGCCTACACATTCTACCCAAAAATGTCAAAACAGATCAGAAATAATCACTGAGGAGTCCATTAACTGAACTTTGGCAAATTCTTTGGATGTGGTAAAACCAATTAGAATTTAATATTCTGGGGCCAGAGAGATAGCATGGAGGCAGGGAGTTTGCCTTTCATGCAGAAGGACGGTGGTTCGAATCCCGGGATCCCATACAGTTCCCCCAAGCCTGCCAGGAGCGATTTCTGAGCGTGGAGCCAGGAGAGACCCTTGAGTGCTGCAGGATATGACCCAATGGATAACTTACTTCGACTCCCTGAGCTTTAGTTTCCTTATCTGTAGTGTACTTGGTACTATTTGGAAGAGACTATAAACATATTTATCTTTAATATATAAAAATGACTATTTAAAAATCATATATTATTTACATAGTTGATCATAATACATTTCTTTCCATATAAGTGGGAGTGAAAATATTTTGAAAATAAGAAGGAAAAAAGAAAGAAAGAAAACATAAATAAGGAAAATAAAAAAGAGTACAGTAACAAGATAATTTGTAAAAATTATTGTATTTTGCAATGAGATTATCAAGTCATTGTCAGGTTAATTAAGTTCTGTTGCCAATTAACCTTTTTTGTTTTGATTTTGGGCCACACACAGTGACACTCAAAGGTGACTCCTAGCTATGCGCTTAGAAATCACTCCCGGATAGGGAGACTATATGGGACACCAGGGGATCGAACCTGAGTCCGTCCTAGGCTAGTGTATCAAAACAAACACCCTACCACTGCGCCAGCACTTTGGCCTCTAATGTTTTATATCTTGACTTCACTTGGTGAAGTGCCTAGTATTGCCACTTATCTATGGACCCTTAAGAATAGATTATAAACCAAAGACAATAGATATGAGGACTAAAAAGACCAGTTCATGGTAGGAGGCTTGCCACAAAGAGCAGGAGAGTGCAGTTAGGGCAGAGAAGAGACCATTATGACAATAATAGTTGGGAAGGATTACTCAAGACAAGAACTGGGTGCTGAAAGGAAGTAAAGTGATATACATGATGCTCCTTCATATTGCATGATACACCTTTCATACTGTAAACCAATGTGCACATGGACAAAAGAGGAAGAGCAAGAAATAGAGGAAAAGGAGGAGGAAGAGGAAAAGGAGGAGGAAGTGGAGGAGAAAGAGGAAGAGAAAAAGAAGAGGAAGAAAGAAGAAAAATAAATAGAAAAAATAAGAAATAGAAGAAACGAAGAAAGAAGGAAGAAGAAAGAAGAACAAGAACAGGAGGAGGAACAAGAAAGAACAAGAACAAGTAGAGAAAAAGAAAGAAGGAAGAAGGAGGAGGAAGACGAGGAGGAGGAAGAGAAGAGGAGGAGGGGGAAGAGGAGGAGGAAGAGAAGGAGGAAGAGGAGGAGGGGAGGATGAGGAAAAGGAGGGAGAGGAGAGGAAAAGGAGGAGGGGAAA
>PVKC010016988.1:0-20458 GCA_004027635.1 Crocidura indochinensis
ATATTGGTTATATATTGACCATGTATATATACACATATATTCAATCAAACTAAACAACTTATTTTATGTAAATATGAATGTTTAAATATGTTTATTTTTATTATTTTTATTATTATATCATACTATTTTATTATATCATAGTATATTACATTATATTACATTATATTATATTATATTATATTATATTATATTATATTATATTATATTATACTATATTATATTAATTCTATTATATTATATATTGTCATATATTATTAAGTATATGTTATATATTATATATATCCAATTCAACTAAACAAGTTATTTTATATGTATAAATATAAATATTTATATTTTAATTACAGTATTTGCCAGCATATAAGACGACTGGGCGTATAAGACAACCCTCTAATTTTGCAGTTAAAACATAGGTTTAGACCTATATTCGCTGTATAAGACAGAATGTTCCTATGCTGCAACTGTTTGTACCACAGTGAGCCAATCACAACAAGCAAAGGTTCAAAGGTTCTACTGTAATAGACTTCCTCTCTGACTCTGGCTCATTTGAGCAGGCTTTTGACAGTGTAGATTCGGGTACAGAACATTGTCTAATTTGCATGCATCAAAAGTCTGCTTGAATTGGCCTAGAAGAAGCGGTCTGAGCAGCCTTGCAGTGACTGGTGCAGGATCGAGTTGGAAAATTCGTTTTGTGGCAATATCCAGATGATTTTCGTTTTGCGGCATATCGAGATGTTTTTCAGGATATGCTCAGCGTCTAAGATGACTCCTGATTTTCGTTGACTTTTTTTCGTTTCAAAAGTCGTCTTATACACCGGCAAATATGGTATATTGTAATGTAAATAAAATATAAAATTATATAATAAATATTGATTTGGGAGGCACATTATTTATAAATATTATAATATGATACAAAACATATTTTAAATATTATAGGAAAGAATAGAGAAATAGGGCCCGGAAAGATAGAACAGCGGTGTTTGCCTTGCAAGCAGCCAATCCAGGATCTAAGGTGGTTGGTTCGAATCCTGGTGTCCCATATGGTCCCCCGTGCCTGCCGGGAGCTATTTCTGAGCAGATATCCAGGAGTAACCCCTGAGCACCGCCTGGTGTGGCCCAAAAGCCAAGAAAAAGAAAAAAAAAAAAGAAAAGAAAAGAAAGAAAGAAAGAATAGAGAAAAATCCTTTTATTTTATTTTGTTTTGTGTTGTTTTATGGGCCACAACCATCAGTACTCAAGGGTTACTCCTGGCTCTGTACTTAGAAATCACTCCTGGTAGGCTCTGGGAACTGTATGGGATGTCGGGGATCAAACTCGAGTCAGCCACATGCAAGGCAAAAAACCCTTCCTGCTTCACAACAGTTCCAGTCCCAGAAGTTAGAGCATCTTCAGCTCCTGGCAGTGAAGTCTGAGGATGTTATTTGAAAATCTTTAGTTAGAAATTTCCGTTAAGAGTTGAACATTGGGGCCGGAGAGATGGCATTTGTTTTGCATGCTGCTGACCCAGAGGGACCCAGTTCAATTCCTGACATCCCATATGGTCCCCCAGCCAGTCAGAGGCGATTTTTGAGGACAGAACCAGGGGTAACCCCTGAGTGCCGCTGGGTGTGGTCCAGAAACAAATCAATCAATGAAGTAATAAAAAAAAAAACTGAAACATCGTTCTTTTCACTTGTTTCTGCTCTCTTAATCCAGGCCACCAATGCTCACACCAATGAAGTGGTGGCAGTTAAGAAGATGTCGTACAGTGGAAAACAGTCCCATGAGGTAAGTTCCAGATAATCAATTATATGACATGAATAAGCTATCAGCATGTTACAAAATGGACAGTTGAAACAACATTCTTTCAACATTTTTTTACCCCAATGCTTTTTTAGCCTAATTTTTTTACCCTAATTCTTTTCCCATCTAATATGATAAACATTCTTTTGTTTGTTTGTTTGTTTGTTTTTTGGGCTACACCCGGTAGCACTCAGGGTTCGTCCTGATTCTGTGCTCAGAAATAGCCCCGGGCTCGGGGAACCCTACGGGATACCAGGGATCGAACCCGCGTCAGTCTTTTTTTTTTTTTTTTTTTTTTTTTGGTTTTTGGGTCACACCTGGCAGTACTCAGGGGTTACTCCTGACTCCATGCTCAGAAATTGCTCCTGGCAGGCACGGGGGACCATATGGGGCACCGGGATTCAAACCGATGACCTTTTGCATGAAAGGCAAATGCCTTACCTCCATGCTATCTCTCGGGCCCCACCCTTGTCAGTCTTGAGGCAACTTCGTGCAAGGCAAATGCCCTACCACTCCAGAGCCACGTTGAACATTAAGTCTAACGCCACCATTTTGTGTGGCTGAGCATGGGTTAGGTAGAGTAACTGATTATGTTTTGTGAGATACTTTATATTTCTTTGCATTTAGATGAGAGAAATAGCACCCACTTTATTTATAGTTTCTTTATTAAACTTCATCCACTTTTTTCTTTCCATTCACTTCTAATATTAAAAGTGCCATTGTATTTGTGTATACTGACAAAAATCTATTCATTTTAAAAATCATGACCTTTCCTTTCTGATCTCAATAGAAATGGCAAGATATTCTTAAGGAAGTCAAATTTTTACGCAAGTTGAAACACCCCAATACCATCGAGTACAAAGGCTGTTACTTGAAAGAACACACTGCTTGGGTGAGTCCGAGGAGCCCTGTCCATTTTCCTTCTATTAAAATTCTTATTTCCCCCAAACAATACTGGGGTCAGCCCTGGTGATTGCCCAGCACTGCTGGGGCCAAGTATCCTGGCACGATCCACCTGCCTGGCCACTCCTAGAAGTGGCCTCTCAACTCCTGAGTTTTTTGGGAGCCCCCCAAGAGTAAGTAAAAAATTTTCTTTTTCTATTATTTTTTGATCAGTAATATTAGCACCTCTATTTCTGTTTCTTTTTTGTTTTGTTTTGTTTTGGGGGGCTCACACCCATTGACACTCAGGGGTTACTCGTGGCTATGCACTCAGAAATCATTCCTGGCTTGGGGGACCATGTGGAACGCCCGGAGATCAAACCTCGTCCTTCCTAGGCTAGTGCTTGCAAGCCAGACACCTTATCTCTAGCAACACTGCTCTGGCCCTCCAGTTTTGTTTTATTTAACCTCAATATTAAAGATTTATCTGTTGGGACCCAGAGAGATAGCACAGCGGTGTTTGCCCTGCAAGCAGCCAATCCAGGACCAAAGGTGGTTGGTTTGAATCCCGGTGTCCCATATGGTCCCCCGTGCCTGCCAGGAGCTATTTCTGAGCAGACAGCCAGGAGTAACCCCTGAGCGCTGCCGGGTGTGGCCCAAAAAAACCAAAAAAAAAAAAAAAAAGATTTATCTGTTAATAACTAAGTATGCCACAGTATGCATTATGTCCTATAGATTCAATAATATCCGTAACAAAAAATTAACATTGGGACCAGAGAGATAGCACAGTGGTAGGGTGTTTGCCTTACACACGGCTGACCCGGGATGGACCCGGGTTCAATTCCTGGCATCCCATGTGGTCCCCGGAGCCTACCAGGAGTGACTTCTGAGTGCAGAGCACTCAAAATAATCTCAGAATAATCAGAGTAATCTGAGCACCGCTGGGTGTGACCCCAAAACAAAACAAAAACTCAACTGTATTATGAACAACTTTGTGAGCAGGACATTTATATCAAGTTATTTTTAAAAAATGCAGTTATTCTGGGAGGGGTTGAGAAGAATTATCTAGAGCCATTGCTTCTATGGTGAGCAGAAAAATATTAATCAGATAATGAGATGCCTTCCTGGACTGGAAATCAGTCCTCTAGTAATCTCAACGGCCTTGAAAGGGATTTTGAGAAGACAGAATACCTGTTTCGAAATCAAGTGCCAAATCTCATGTGTTTCAAGTCTTCAGAAAATACTTTAAGCTCTTATTTGAACCCCTATTTACTTTTAGATTACCAAGAGTACTTATAAGCTTGGTTACCTGGTTTTCATCTGCCATGGGTTTGCTAGGTGAAGTAAGACAGAAGAAGCTCAGAGGAAGTTGCTAGAGACATTCCTACTCATGAGCACATGAGAAAAAAATTCTGGTTCATGAATTTGGTGGCCCTTTCCAAAATACACACTTATAGTGCGATCTCATTCCCTTAAACCCTTCCTTTAAAAGAATGCATAGGGGGGCCCGGGAGATAGCATGGAGGTAAGGCATTTGCCTTTCAGGCAAAAGGTCATCGGATCGAATCCTGGTGCCCCATATGGTCCCCCGTGCTTGCCAGGAGCAATTTCTGAGTGTGGAGCCAGGAGTAGACCCTGAGCACTGCTGGGTGTGACCCAAAAAACAAAAACCAAAAACCAAAACAAAACAAAAAGAATGCATAGGAATTATAATAAAGAAAGTTCTAGCTCAGTTTGACCACTAGTCAAACTATTATAGTGATATAATATATAATATATAATAATATATAATAGTGGTCACCACTATTTCCTTATTTAGCACCTGTACCAGTTTTAGGCTACCGTAATTTCAGTTGCAAGTAAAGCACCCCCCAAAACATGATCCAAAAAATTATAAAAATCAATGGGTGTCCGATGAAAAAATTGAATCCAGGTTCATGCGGATCAGAATGTTGATTCTTATAGTAGTGCTTGGTTCCTTGTGTGGTTGGCTGGTCTTCGAGGTTTCTTATTAACCTTTACTGTTCTGATTTTTATTTTTATTTGTTTTACAGTTGGTGATGGAATATTGTTTAGGCTCAGCCTCTGATTTATTAGAAGGTAAGAATAAAAGTTGTTTATTTTATCTTGGTTTTGGGGCCACACCTGGCAGCGTTCAGGAGTTACTCCTGGCTCTGCATTCAGAAATCACCTCTGGTAGGCTCGGGGGACTATATGGGATGCTGGGATCAAACCTGGGTCCATCCTGGACCAGCGTGCAAGGCAAATGCCCTACCACTCCAGCCCCTAAAAGTTGTTTATTTTAAAAGAATAATTTTTTTTTTTTTTTGGTTTTTGGGTCACAACCGGCAGTGCTCAGGGGTTACTCCTGGCTCCATGCTCAGAAATTGCTCCTGGCAAGCACGGGGGACCATATGGGGTACCGGGATTCGAACCGATGACCTTTTGCATGAAAGGCAAACACCTTACCTCCATGCTATCTCCCGGGCTCCTTAAAAGAATAATTTTAAAGCATTTTATTTAATATTGAAAAATTATTTAAAATAAAAGAAAATATTTTAAAATATTTTATTTACTATTTAAAAGTATTTAAAATAAAAGAAAATATTTTAAAATATTCTATTTGATACTTAAAATTATTTAAAACAAAAGAAAATATTTTATTTTATATTTTTAATTATTTAAAATAAAAGAAGAATTTTCATTTAATATTCAAGATTATTTAAATTAAAATAAAATATTTTAAAATAAAAGGGAAAGAGATGTTCTCTCCCTTCTGTTTGACTGTGATAGAAGTCCTTTGCTCCTGTATTGAAATATCATGTGGACCAACGGAACAATCGATGGGTTAGATGTAAGGGTCACAGGAGAAACTTTGCAAGCTTCATCTTTGCAAAATCACGGAAAATATCTGTGTAATGATTAACCTTGTGCTACCTTAGTTCCTGGCCCACACCAGGCTGATACTGCTAAAATATTTGGCCAATGTGACAGATAGCCTGTGTAGGCAGAAACATCAACTCCAGAGATCTCTGTTTCAGAGAGAGGTAGATGGTATCAGAGTCTGCTGATATTTAACCCTTTCCAACATCTCCATGGGCCCATCATAGAACCAGTGCCTAGGTTAAAAACTTGACATTAGGGGGCCGGGCGGTGGCGCTGGAGATAAGGTGCCTGCGCTAACCTAGGATGGACCGCGGTTCGATCCCCCGGTTCCCCATATGGTCCCCCGTGCCTGCCAGGAGCGACTTCTGAGCGAATAGCCAGGAGTAACCCCTGAGCGTCCGGGTGTGGCCCAAAACCCCAAAAAATAACCAAAAACTTGGCATTCAGGAAAAAAAAAAACTTTCTCCTATCATGCCTGATCTCTGAATAGAAATGGCTTATTAGCTGCTTTCAGAAATTGTGAAAACCTGTTGTTAGAAGAGTAATAATAGATGGCTTTGTGGAAGAGGGGACAAATACAGCCCAAATGCCAGGTGGGACTGGTAAATGCCAACCTGGCCAATCGATGTGACTTTGGTTTGAAATTTACTGACTAGTCAATTAGCAATTGGTTATTATGAAATATTAGGGGTTGGGGTCTCTTGGGGGGTTGTTTTATTACTTGGCTTTCTTGCTATCTGATTATTCTTTTTAGTGGGGGAGCCACACCCAACAGTGCTCAGGGTTACTCCTGGTTCTACACTCAGAAATTGCTCCTGGCATGCTAATGGGACCATATGGGATGCCAGGGATTGAACCCGTGTCCATCCTGGGTCAGCCGAATGAAAGGCAAATGCCTTACCACTGTGCTACCACTCTGCCCCCTGATTATTCTTAATTCCACAGCATGTACAGGCATGTGGGTATGAATAGACAGTCACGAATCCACTGTGTATTTAAGTGAAAGTGTTTTCCCATCTTGTCATTCATGAACATGTGTGAAATGTCCCTCAGTGGGCTAGCTCTTTAAGATCCTAAAAGAATCATAAGATGATCCTAAAATGACACTGATCGTCTGCCCCTTCACTCTTCTCTCTCCAGTTCATAAGAAACCGCTGCAGGAAGTGGAGATAGCGGCCATCACCCATGGTGCCTTACAGGGCCTAGCCTACCTGCACTCCCATGCATTGATTCACAGGTGAGAGTCGAGACCAGTTCCATGTTTGCTGCACTCCCAGGGAATGTCGGGTCAAGGGGCCTGGCCATTTAGCGTGTCCATCAGTTCTTAGGCTCCTACTGGATTTATGCTAGACCAGCCAGTTGCCAAAATCGTGTCCTGTCTCTTGGCTTTCACCCACAATTCACACAGACTCACATCATCTCTGTCCTGTAGAAAGTCTTTGGGCAGGATGTTGTAGAAGATTTTATTTTATTTTATTTTGAGTTGGGGGCCACACCCACCGGCACTCAGGGTTACTCCTGGCTCTGTACTCAAAAATTGCTCCTGGCAGGCTCATATGGGATGCCAGGAATTGAACCTGGTTTGTCCCTGGTTGGCCGCATGCAAGGCAAACGCCCTACTGCTGTGCTATCTCTCTGGCCCTGTTGGAGATTTTCAAGATCCAGCCACCTTTGATATTATGTCAAGAAGAAAAAAGAAAATTGGCCTGTGCATATTTTTTATTTCCCTTTATCTTTGCAAATAACAAGTTAGTCTTGCTGTTTTATTTATTTATTTATTTATTAGGGTTTGGGCCACACCCACCAGTGCTCAGGGGTTACTCCAGGCTATCTGCTCAGAAATAGCTCCTGGCAGGCACAGGGGACCATATGGGACACCAGGATTCGAACCAACCACCTTTGGTCCTGGATCAGCTGCTTGCAAGACAAATGTGCTGTGCTATCTCTCCGGGTCCCTGTTTTATTTTTTTTTATAAGTTTCAAATATTTTTACATTGTTAGCACTAATGAGATAGCTCATAGGGTTAGACACATGATTTTTTGCATGCCAGAGGCTTGAGTTTGACTCCCAGTATCTCTTGATTACTTCCCAGAGGAGTCCCTGAACACATTACTGAGAGTAATCTCTCATCATTGCTGGTTGTGTCCCCATCTTCCCTCAAAATAATTGCTGTATTTCTGTCATTTAGAGGGATATTATAAGGGTCTTACTTTCTTTTTCTTTTTCTTTTTTTTTTGGGCCACACCCAGTGATTTTTTTCTCTTAGTAAAGAACTTCTAATTTGGTTACTTGAGTGAATGGGGATGGGAGTTATGGAGTCTGAGGAAGATATAAAGAATCTGGGGCCAGAGTGATAGCACAGCCAGTAGGGCATTTGCCTTACATGTGGCCAAACTCAGGTTTGATCCCCAGAGTCCAATATGGTCAATCCCCCGAGCCTGCCAGGAGTGATTTCTGAGCACAGAGCCAGGAGTAACCCCTGAGCACCACTGGGTATGGCTCAAAAACCAGAACAAAAACAAGTTAAAGAAAATCCTCGCATTAGTTGGAACAAGTGAAACTATTAGTTCATAGATCCCCCTTTTACTTCTGTTTTTATCACTCTCAAATAGCCCGTCCCCATTGCTAGTTCTGAGAAACACAGAGAGAATTTCCTCACAATTCATAAACCAAAATTTCCCTCCTAAGTTTTATTCATGTATGAAGATGACAAGCGAACCAAATCCAGTCTTGATATATATTGATTAGATATTTATTAAGTCATTTTATCCCCAGTAGCTATGGATTTGGCAACAGTTTTGGTATTTTGGTTTTTCTTTGAGTTTTTGGGCCACACCCGGCAGCACTCAGGGGTTACTCCTGGCTCTATATTCTGAAATTGCTCCTGGCAGACTCAGGGGGACCATATGGGATGCCGGAGATCAAACTTGTGTTCGATCGTGGCCATGTGCAAGGCATAAGCCTCCCTGCTGGCTATCACTCCAGTCCCTCTATGCTGTACTTTGTATTTTTAATATGAAAGAGAAGTTGAAACCACTATGTTTTATAATACTCTTTAAAAATCTTGCCATCTCTTAGATTTTTATGGTGTTTTTATTTCCAAAGCCGGTCAAGGTTGTAACTGTAGATATAATTTTAAGAGGAATAAATAATGCTTTTTTAAATTTTAGTTCTCTCTGCCAGTGCTTAATCACAAGGAAGGAAACTTAATTTCAAAGGGAGGTTTTTGGGAACATAATTTCGCAGACAGATTTTGAGAGACTTGGAAAACATTTGAATTTTATTTTCAACCTGACATCAATTTTCCTCATTTTTCTGTCCACTGCCCATCAGTTTCAGATTATTAATTCCTCGGACTCATCACATCTCTTGCCTTTTATTTTTTTTTAGAGAATCAGTAGTACATCCACCCATTCTCAGTCGAGCTGCCATCCCAAAAAGAGAATTTTTAAACATCATTTAAGAAAGATTTTGGCATAAAATAGTGAATAACTGTAGTAGAATCCACTTGTGGATTCTTTGTAGCTATACAATAAAAATTGCAATTTTCCTGATCCCTAATCCTTGTTTGTTTTGATCTTTCAGGCTCTTCTTTTTACTGTACAGTGCTATCTTTAAAATAACACCTTCTCTCTAACATGTACCCTCAAAATGCCTTAGAGTCGCAGTTACAATTAAAAGCAGAGAGAAAGGGTCACAGGCAAGAAAGAAAAGGTAGGTGTATAGACGAGGTTTATTGGTAGGTAGTCAAAAGAGATTCACTGGAGGTTTTATACAAAAAACATGTGTGATTTGGAAAAGAAAACCTCTGATGCATCCAAGAAGCTGCCTTTTTTTTTGTAAGTGTAGCAACTACTGTATTTTTCTCTCTCTTAGACATACCTGACCATAAGATGCACCTAGTTTTTAGATGCTCTCCTCCCCTGCACTCAGGCTTTAGCTCCAGGCAGCATTCGCTCCTCCATTAAATGCACTTTTTTAAGGTGGGGGAAAGGTGTGTCTTATGGTACAAAAAAATATGGTAAATAGATTTTCTTCCCTCCCGTATCTGCCTTTACTCTCATTCTATCCACTACCTCTGAAGGAAACTCTGCATTTTAGGAATTACCATGGCCTCCCTGTAAGTCTACCTAGGAATCTGAGTTTCCCTTACATAGGCAGTCATTATTCCTAACCCTCCTTTTGGCTATCTGAGCAGGGTTTGTTTGTTTTTTTGAATTTGTCTTATTAATTGCATGCTCTGACCTAGTTCATAATCAAAAGTGAAAAGTCATTTTCTAATCCTCTCTTTTATTCCTGTAGGGATATTAAAGCAGGAAACATTCTCCTCACAGAACCAGGTCAGGTGAAACTAGCCGACTTTGGATCAGCCTCCATGGCTTCTCCTGCCAACTCATTTGTGGGTACTCCGTACTGGTACGTAAAATTCAAAAACTATGGCCCATGTTTTGTTTTGTTTTGTTTTTTAATGCTTATTATTTTTATTATGGTGACGGCTTTGTGAATCTGTAGCCCATGTTTTAAAATCAACTTAGGAAAACATAATGAGCTCAGAGTGCTTTGTATTCTGGGTATGTCCCATCACCTATCTCAAGGTGGACTTTTGTTCGGAATAGAAAACTCGGCAGTGAACAGAAACAGTCGAACTTTTCCAGTGACTCAAAATTGTTCAAATACGGTTTGATGTCACCGTGTGTAAACTGAGCAGGATTCTCACCTCACTGACCAAGCTCAGGTTTTAAGTTTCGTTGGAAGAAGTTTCTTTGAACTTGTCGCCTGAGCAGTCTTTAGACAGTAGCATCTTTAATGATTTCTATGCCATGCGTCTAAATATTGCCTCTGTTTATTTCTTTTTTTTAAACTTTATAGATTGGTTCATTGGTATAGGGGTCACACCTAAACCTGCACTCAGAAATCACCCCTGCCAGACTGGGGGACCAATGGGATGCCAGGAATTGAACTGGGTCCCTCCCGTGTCAGCCACATGCAAGGCAAACACTCAACTGCTGTGCTATCTCTAAGGCCCCTAAATATTGCCTTTAAAAGAAGCACTCTTATGTTATTGCAGATTGGCAATATAAATAGTCAATAGGGCATATTTTATGCAGTATAGTTTTTGGAATGGTTTTTTAAAAATTTAGTTTTTGGTCTGCTACATCGAATGAGAATGCATGGACTACCTGCTTATCATTCGGACTAAAAGTTTTTTTTTTTTTTACCACATTCCAGTCCATATTTTTGTTTTGTCTTGGTGAGACCCAACAGCGCTGACTCTTGGTTCTGTGCTCAGGGATCACTGCTGGTGAGCTTGGAAAATTCTGGGGTGCCAGAGATCAAACCTGGGATGGCCACATGCACGGGAAGTAATCTTACATATTGTACTATCTCTCTGGTTCAAAAATTTTTTTAGATGCCATCGGTATTATACCTGAGAACAGCATTTCCCCTAGACAATTATTAGCTATGAAAATAAAAGCTAGTGTTTGAGTTTTTCCCATCAAAACTACTTACAGACTTGAGCCAAAGAGATAGTACAGTGGGTAGGTCTCTTAACTTTCATGCAGCAGACTCAATTCAATTTCCAGCATCCCAAATTGTTCCCTGAGCATTGCCAGGAATAATTCCTGAGTATAGAGCCAGGAGTAATCAATCCCTTAGCATCACTGGGCATGGCCCCCCAAAACAAACAAATCAACAATCCAAAACTACTTACAGGTTAAAAGAAAACAAAATTAGGGCCGGAGTAATAGCACAGTGGTAGGACATTTGCTTGACACACGGCCAATCCAAGATGAACCCTGGTTTGATCCCCAGCATCCTATATGGTCTCCCAAACCCACCAGGAGTGATTCATGAACTCAAAGCTAGTCATAACCCCTGAGCACTGCTGGTGTGACCCCTCTACCCAAGCAGCTTCTTGTTTAAATACATTACTTGCTTATGTTTCACATATATTAGTTCTCTACAAATTTCTCTGAGCAACTACTTACTAGAATTGTGTCTGTTTTACAGATAAAGAACATTCTGGGGCCGAGAGTTAGCACAGTAGTAGGGTGTTTGCCTTGCACACAAATGACCCCGGTTTGATCCCCAGCATCTCATATGGTTCCCCTTGCCTGCCAGGAGCAATTTTTTGAGCACAGAGCCAGGAGGAACCTCTGAGTGTCGCTAGTTGTGGTCCCAAAACCAAAAAACAAGAACATTCTGATTTAAAAAAAAAAAAAAGTTCTGATAGAATTTAAGAAACTTACCTATGTTCAAATTAATAAATAATAAATTGTAAAACCAGGATGTGTCACTATGTATGGTTTTATGTAAATGATGAACTATATTCTTGATATATTAATAACATTTTCAAAATTGTGTAAGGAAATAGCGTATCTCTTAGATGAAATTTCGAAATTTGCTCAAAAGTGATTATTCCTGGGGCCAGAGCAGTGGCACAAGCGGTAGGGCATCTGCCTTGCACGTGCTAACTTAGGACAGACTTCGGTTTGATCCCCTGCCGTCCCATATGGTCCCCAAGCCAGGAGCGATTTCTGAGCACATAGTCAGAAGTAACTCCTGAGCGTCAATTGCGGCCACAAAAAAAAAAAAGTGATTATTCCATTATCACTGTAAGTAAATTTTGTCTTTCTTTTTATAAACTAAGTTTGGACATTTATCTTTGGCAGGATGGCTCCGGAAGTGATCTTAGCTATGGACGAAGGACAGTACGATGGCAAAGTTGACATTTGGTCGCTTGGGATCACCTGCATCGAACTGGGTGAGTCATTTCATTGTCTTTTTGAGAATCTGTCCTTATTTGGATTCTTCATTTATTTATCCATTGTTATTTTATTTCATGAATCACTGTTATTTGTGTGCTTATTCAAATGACAAGCATGATTGGTTATTTTTTAAGGCCTTCACTTAGCATCAGAAGGCTGCTTCTCTCTGCTTTATTTTGGTTTTGGTTTTGTTTTACTTTGTTTTGCTTAAGGCAAATACCTTACCTGCTGCGCTATCTCTTCAGCCCTTCTGCTACAATTTTTATTGTTGTGGACATATGCAAGATTCTGAACAGATCTGCCGGATAACAAATATATAAATACACAGCAGTAAATTCTCATGTTGGGAAAATAATCCATTCTCTTTACCTAATTTACCATTCTTTTTTCTGATTTACAGAAATTAGAAATGAATTCCTGATTTATTTTGGGTTCACCAAAATGAAAAAGTATGGGGCCGGAGCTATAGCACAGTTGTAGGGCATTTGCCTTGCATGTGACTGACCCAGGACAGACCCGGGTTCAATTCTCAACATCCGTTATGATCCCCTGAGCCTGCCAGGAGTGATTTCTGAGCACAGAGCCTGAATGCTTCTGGTGTGGTCCAAAAACCAAAAAATAAAGAAGTATTATTAAAAAAAAAAATGAAAAAGTAAATCACGTAGGAAAAGTCCCTTATACCTCAATCTCCTTATCGGAAAAATAGAGATAATAATAGAACCTGATTTTTAGGATTTTTTTGTAGATTAATGAATAACTAATTAATATTAATTAATATTAAAAGTTCTTATTTATTTATTTATTTTTGGTTTTTGGGTCACACCCGGCAGTGCTCAGGGGTTACTCCTGGATCCATGCTCAGAAATTGCTCCTGGCAGGCACGGGGGACCATATGGGGCACCGGGATTTGAACCGATGACCTTTTGCATGAAAGGCAAACGCCTTACCTCCATTCTATCTCCCGGGCCCCAAAAGTTCTTATAACCTCTATAGAATACACACTATATAAGTGTGTTTATTATTATTATCATCTATCATTGTTATTATTACTTAAGAAATATATTTTTGGGGGTTTTTTTGGGGGAGGAGGGCTTGGGTTTTGGGTCACACCTATCGGCCTCAAGTTACTCCTGGCTCTGCGCTCAGAAATCGCTCCTGGCAGGCTCGGGGGACCCAATGAAATGCTGGGGTTCGAACCACTGTCTGTCCTGGGTAGGCTGCGTGCAAGGCAAATGCCCTATTGCTGTGCTCTCCAGCTCCCCTAGTAGAATTTTTTAAAAGAGTGACGGGACCATTTGCCTTGCACACAGCCATCCTGGGTTCAGTCCATGGCATCCCATATTGGTCCCCTGAGCCTGACAAGAGTAGCTTCTGAACACAGAGCCAGTAGTAACCCCGAGTACCAATGGGTGTGGCCCCAAAACTAAAAATAATTATTAAAAAAATAGAGTGACACATAACAAAAATTTTGCTATTTTGAAATCTAAAGAGAAACAAAGAGATAGGCCCTAGACTATTCAAAAGCAATTGAATTCTATATAACCAACAACACTTAAAAATTCAGTGTGTATGGAGAACTCTTACAAATTTCTTTATCAACCAGGAAAAAGACAGATGGTAGAAAATTAGGTAAAGAATATGATCAAGGGGCCCGGGAGATAGCATGGAGGTAAGGCGCTTGCCTTTCATGCAGAAGGTCATCGGTTCAAATCCCGGTGCCCCATATGGTCCCCCGTGCCTGCCAGGAGCAATTTCTGAGCATGGAGCCAGGAGTAACCCCTGAGCACTGCCGGGTGTGACCCAAAAACCAAAAAAAAAAAAAAAAAAAAAAAAAACCAAAAAAATAAAAAAAGAATATGATCAAGGGGACCAGAGAGTTATCACAGTGGTAGGGCATTGGCCTTCAATGCAGCTGACCCAGAACAGACAGTGGTTCAAATCCCTGCATCCCATATGGTCCCCAGAGCCTGCCAGGAGCATTTTCTGAGTGCAGAGCCAGGAGTAACCCCTGAGTGCATCTGGGTGTGACCCAAAAACAAAAGAACAAAGAACATGATCAAGAAATTCACTGACAAGGGAACCTCAGTGGATACCAAACATCAAAAGAGAGTTGCCTCATTAGGAATGAAGGAAATAAAAGCTAAACCATTTTCACCTTTATCGCAAGCAAAAGTGCTATGTTTTGGGGCGCTGCCAGGAAAATGGGAGCTTGTACATAATTAGGAGAAGTAGATATTCCTATCGCTGCTTTGGAGTGCAAATGAGGAACGACTAGTAAAGTTGGTGAAGAGTAATTTTAATAACCCAGTATTTCACTTTTAATGATATACCTTGGAGAACATTTTTTTCCCTGCTTGTGGGACACACCCAGCCTTGGCGGGGCCTCTTCTATGCAAAGTGTGTGCTCCTGCCTTTTGGGGAGCATCTTCCCCGTCCTCCCTAGATAAGTCTTAATCACGTACGCTGGAAAATGGGTGAAAGTCACAGCCAAAAAAGGCAAAACTATCCGAAATTCTTATTCACAGAAGAAAGAACAGATTGTTTCCAAAGACCTTATCATAGTTAAAAAGAAACTGGCTCCACATTTTGACTCAGTCTCAAAAGAATCATGATATTTCTTGGGGCTGAAACGATAGTGCAGCAGTAGGGAGTTTGCCTTGCATGCGGCCGACCTGGGACAGACCCGGGTTTGATCCCCAGCATCCCATAGGGTCCCTTGAGCCTGCCCAGAGCGTTTTTTCTGAGCGCAGAGCCAGGAGGAACCCCTGAGCACCACTAGGTGTGACCCAAAACCAAAAACAAAGAAACAAAAAAGAAAACTATTTCCCATAGCATAGACATACACAGATAGAGGGGAGTGAGTTTTAGACTCCAGTCTCTTAGATTTGAGTCTCATCTCTACCAATGCTTTAATTGTCAGATCTGCCATGAATGACTAAACGTGTGCCTACAGGTATACACATACTCCAGGATGTGAATAATACCTTCAGGAATTGTGTAACATGTTGGTTCTGACCTTGGACAACTTTCTTACCTGTCCTGGGCCTCATTTTTTGCATCTGAGTGGAAGTCAAGAGACACTCATCATAGGGATGGTCAAACCAGTAAGATAACATCAACTATTAACTTTAACCTGGTACAGAGCAACTTTTCAGCTGTCATGTGTATTCCAAAGTAAACAAAAAAAAAATTTTGTTTTTGTTTTTGGACCATCCCCGGTAATGCTCAGGGGTTACTCCTGGCTCTGTAGTCAGGAATCACTCCCAGTGGTGCTTGGGAGACCCTATAGGTTGCTGGGAATCAAACCTGATTGGCTGCCTGGAAGGCAAGTGTCCTACCTGCTGTGTTATTGCTCTAGGACCAACAAACCCAATTTTTTAAAGGTTTATTTATTTATTTATTCATTCATTCATTCATTCATTGGTTTTGGGGCCACACCTGGAGATGTTCAGGGGCCAATCCTGGCTCTGTGCTCAGAAATCGCTCCTGGCAAGCTCTGGGGACCATGTGGGATGCCAGGAATTGAACTGAGTCCCTCCCGAGTCGACCACATGCAAGGCAAATAAATGTTTTACCACTATTCTTGTTAGGTCCCAACAAACCCAAATTTTACATATAACACTGACACCATATTGGCAACTACTCAATTATGCTAATTAATTTTTTTGGGGGGGTCACACCCGGCAGTGTTCAGGGGTAACTCCTGGCTCCATGCTCAGAAATTGCTCCTGGCAGGCACGGGGGACCATATGGGGCACCGGGATTCGAACCGTTGACCTTTTGCATGAAAGGCAAACACCTTACCTCCATGCTATCTCCTGGGCCCCGCTAATTAATTTTTTGCCCATTCTTTTTCTTTCCTTGTTTGGGAATTGAACGCTGAGCCTGACACAGATAAGCTGGACTATCTCCACTGCCCTCAGAGATGATAATCAATGTAGCCTGAGCTATATACCTTATTTTTGCTCTATAAGATGCACATAGTTTTTTGATGCTCTCCTCCCCTGCAGTGAGGCTTAAGCTCCAAGTAACATTCACGCCATAAGACGCACTTTTGGAGGGAAATGACGCATCTTATGGTATGAAAAATATGGTAGCTACTTAGTGTTTATCCTTTCTTTTAGCCAGTGTTGTTGCTTACCAAGTCTTTTTGTTTGTTTGTTTGTTTGTTTGTTTGTTTTTGGGTCACACCCAGTGACACTCAGGGGTTACTCCTGGCTATGCGCTCAGAAGTCGCTCCTGGCTTGGGGGACCATATGGGAAACCGGGGGAATGAACCGCGGTCCGTCCTAGGCTAGCACAGGCAAGGCAGGCACCTTACCTCCAGAGCCACTGCCCGGCCCCGCTTACCAAGTCTTTCTATAATCTAATATGGCATCTACACTTTCCAATCTTAAATACATAACCTTAAATATATGACCCTTTCATGCAAATCAAGATCATTATCATATTAGCTTTTTAAATTATGAGATAGAAAATTTTGTATTATGCAGGCATAGGAATGACTAAAGTTTCAGTCTTTAACATTGACGAAATAGTACACATTTAAGAGATCCTTTAGGTACTTCCTATGTTGAGTTAGCCTGTAGTATGTACTTACTTTTTTATAGTGGTACTCAGAAATGAAGCCTGAACTGGATACTGACTTGGGTTCTGTACATGGACTAACAAATGCAACACATGTTCCCCAAGCCCTCAGGTTAGCCTTTTATAAGAATTAATGAAAAATGTATAATAGAATGATCAGTTGACCCTTTTACAAAATGATTTATTGACTTAAAAAGCAAAGTATTGGAGCTGGAGCTATAGTCAGGAGAGGGTGGATAGGGTGCTTGGCTTGCATGTGGCCAATCGTGAGTTGATCTCTGGCACCCAATAGGGTCCCCTGAATGCCACCAGGAGCAATTATTGAGTGCAGAGCCAGGGGTACCTTCTGAACACCACCAGATTTGGCCCCAAAATAAAACAAAGCAGAGGGGCCGAGTTACCTCAACTGATTGGAGAGAATATTTTGTCTACAGGAAGACTGGGTTCAATTCCTGGCACAACATGGTCCCCAACCACCACCAGAAATGATACTTGGGGCTGGAGAGATAGCATGAAGGTAAAACATTTGCCTTGCATGCACAAGGTCTGTGGTTCGAATCCCAGCATCCCATATGGTCCCCTAAGACTTCCAGGAGTGATTTCTGAGCATAGAACTAGGAGTAAACCCTGAGTGCCACTGGGTGTCACCCAAATCTCCCTGCAAAATACCAAAACAAACAAACAAACAAAAAGCCCAACAAAAAATTATTTCAACATTTCTTATGAAGCCAGAAATCAGATTGTGAATCATAAAGTGGGATTCTATATTGAAAAAGATCCATTAGGACAAGCATGGTAGAATGAGGGTAATTTTGAGGTTAGAGTGATAGTATAGGCCCAGATTTGATCCCTGGCACTCCATAGGCTCCACCAAACCCACCAGGAGTAAATCCCTGAGCACAGCTGAGAGTGGGGAAAAAATGACACTGTAATAAATAGCATAAATAGGGGCCCGGGAGATAGCATAAAGGTAAGGCGTTTGCCTTTCATGCAAAAGGTCATCGGTTCAAATCCCGGTGCCCCATATGGTCCCCTGTGCCTGCCAGGAGCAATTTCTGAGCATGGAGCCAGGAGTAACCCCTGAGCACTGCCCGGTGAGACCCAAAAACCAAAAAAAAAAAAAAAAATAGCATAAATAATAGCATTAACTCAATTCAAAAATAGAATCTTATTTTGTTTCCCCTTTGGTCAACAAATGGCACATGTACTATATGAAAAAATGATCACCTTTGCTTCAAAAAATAAATTTAATATCTCAGGATTATAAGGTCTTACTCTGAAAGCTATGACTTTTAAGAGAAAAGATCAGATGTTTAATATAAATGTGGTAAATAGATGAACACATGTCAAATAAACTTAAAAGCTGTAGGAATAGGGGCTGGAGAGATAGCATGGAGGTAAGGTATTTGCCTTGCATGCAGAAGATCAGTGGTTCAAATTCTGGCATCCCATATGGTGCCCTGAGCCTGCCAGGAGTGATTTCTGAGCATAGAGCCAGGAGTCAATCCTGAGCGCTGCCAGATGTGACCCAAAAAACAAAAACAAACAAACAAACAAAAAATAGCTGTAGGAATTTGGGGCTGGAGCGATATAGCATAGTGAGGAGGCATTTGCCTGACATCCCACATGATCCCACGAGCCAGCCGGGAATAACTGATGACATTTCTCTTTAGAATGGGATGCATCTATCTTGTTTATTGTTTTAGAAAACTTTATTGATTGATTGGTTGTTTTTTGGGGCCACACTTGGCAGTGCTCAGGGGCCATTCCTGGCTCTACAGTCAGAAATCACTCCTGGCAGGTTCAGGGACCATATGGGATGCCGGGAATCAAACCCGGTCCCTCCTGGGTCGGCCGCATGTAAGGCAAATGCCCTACTGTTGTGCTATCTCTCTGACCCTACCTATCCTGTTTATTATTCTTCCCCTTCCTCTCTCTTATTTCTTGTGTTCAGTGAGTCTTTGGAGTGGATGATTCTTCAAATAATGTTTATAGAATAGAATTATTTAATCTCTTATACTGTTAGTGGTTTTTATTGTGTTCCATTTTGTAATGATGTTTTTAAATTTAATTCTATGAAATTATGCTTTCTGAATTTATTGATATGAACACTGGGGGAATTTTTGTTTGTTTCTTTTGTTTTTCTGTGGTGTCAAGGATTCAACCCAAAGCACCAGATACGTAGGACTTGTTCTCTATTTGTGAGTTTATATCCCCACTCAAATGCTGACTCTTTTAATGAAAATAGTATGAAAATGTTCATACATGTCATAGGGTGTTAGCCAAATATCAATCAGCCTTTTGAAAATAAATGAAAAAATTAAAATTTTTTAAAATATATTTTGTTTGACTTGAGGTACAAAAATCAAAGTAAGACTTAAGACTTGGGACCCGGAGAGATAGCATAGCGGCGTTTGCCTTGCAAACAGCTGATCCAGGACCAAAGGTGGTTGGTTAGAATCCCGGTGCCCCATATGGTCCCCCGTGCCTGCCAGGAGCTATTTCTGAGCAGACAGCCAGGAGTAACCACTGGGCACAGCCGGGTATGGCCCAAAAACCAAAAAAAAAAAAAAAAAAAAAAAAAAAAAAAAAAAAAAAAAAAAAAAAAAAAAAAAAAAAAAAAAAAAAAAAAAAAAAAAAAAAAAAAAAAAAAAAGAAAAGAAAAGAAAAGGACTTAAGACTTACTTAAGAAGTATTCCTTAAAAAATAAATAAATAAGGAATTACTCCTGTCTCTACACTAAAAATCATTCCTGGTGGGGCTCGGGGACCATATAATGTGCCAGGGATCAAACCCACATAGTTGTGTTGCAAGGCAAACACCATACCCACTCTACCCGTTCTGAACTGAAAAATATATTTTACTCTTTTGGTGGGTGTGAGGGCAGTAGGCCTACACCTGGCAATGTTTGATGGCTACTCCTGGCTTGTGACTCATGAGCTACTCCTGGTAGTGGGTGCACTGAGACCATGGGCAATTGCCAGGGATTGAACCTAGACTTAACTTCCTGCAGCCAAAGCTGTACCCTCTAGCCCATTAAGCTGTCCCTCCTTCATTCTATTAGGAGCTTGACCAATGTGCATACAGAAGACCAGTAGTTTTCTCTGCATGTCTATCTCGGGTAGACCTCAGAGATTCAAATAAGAGGATTATGGGGCCTGAGCGATAGCACAGCCATAGGGCATTTGCCTTGCATGCTGCTGACCCAGGATGGACCTCAATTCGATCCCCGGCATCCCATATAGCCCCCCTTCCCAAGCCAAAAGCGATTTCTGAGTGCAGAGCCAGGAGTAATCCCTGAGTGTCACTGAGTGTGGCCCCCAAACCAATAAATAAATAAAGAGGTTATGTGGCATGATACCTTTAACCACCTATTGATTTAGAAGCAAAGCTTTGCTCATTGCTCCTAATTTTGCTTTCTACCTTATGTCTTTGAATAACCTCTTTATCTCCTTCTCTTGCAGCGGAACGCAAGCCCCCTCTTTTCAACATGAATGCCATGAGTGCCTTATATCACATTGCCCAAAATGACTCTCCAGTATTGCAGTCCAAC
>PVKC010016989.1:0-20466 GCA_004027635.1 Crocidura indochinensis
CGGACACTTGGCTGGTCAATTGCTATCGAAAGTCAGATCATTTGTTGACGATACCCTTCAGCCCACAAGAAAGATTACATTGACAATGACTGCTTTTGGGACACAGAGTAAAATTAACTTCTAGGTTATCCCCGTCAAGGACCATTAAGTCCTGAACTATGAGGGATACTGTGAACAAGTCATATTTTAACCTCCCATGAGCACACGGCCGGCAGGTTTCACCCTCTCTCCTCCCTTCAACAAATCTGACCTTCACTGAAATTTATGTGAAAATGAAAAGGGAAAAGAAAGCTGTGGCCCTGCCAAATTCTGACGATGTTACTCATTTTAATTACTGGTATTTGAAAATTAAATAGCCTAGGGCTTGTTCGGCAATTTGTTTCATGGAAAAGAAAATGATTTAAGCAAGCCACAGAGTCCCAGCATCTTACAGCAGGTGCTGAACAATGCATTCATTTTTCTTTTTACAGAGCGTCCTTGTAAGCATAATAACAATTAGGAAGCAAGGCCTTCACACGGAAACCTCAGGCTCGTCCTGACATTCTTCCTTCGGCTACTTCATTGCTTATAGTTTCCTCAGCTTTGCAAATACTTACACTTGAAAATTTCCTTTAAATAATATCACACTTCAAAGACTTCCTTTTGTAGGGGGAAAGATTTTTGAAGGGCATTATGAAGAGTACTTTAAAGTTTAATCGTCTGGTTTTCTTATCCTTACATTTTATTTTCTATTCGGGGTTGAGATACAATAGAATGAGGTAGTTTAAAATAAAAGGAAGGGTTAGAATTGAAATTTGATTTGAATACACCTTTAGATCTGTTGAAATTGACCATTAGTTCATTTTTTTATGAACTTTTAACAAGTGACTCCTGATTTCTACTTTAAAAACAGGTTTATTTAAGCTAAAAAGTTCCATGTTAAATCCTCCAAGTTGGTTTCATATTCTCTTTGTCTTTTAATCAACTCTTTACATTCACTAAAAAAGGTGCTTGATCAAAATTAAAACTTTTTTACTACTCAACTTAAGACTTGCCGTTAAGTTATCATATATTTTAAAATGGAACCTGAGTATATGCTAAAATAATCTCATGTTTGAATATTAATATGTTTACTCATAGAAATTCTTAATTTAAGATGTAAATAGTTTGCATTTTCAAGCAGTGCAAATAACTTAAATATTGGATACTATACTAATACTCTTAAATGTTGTATGATCTCTTTTTTTGTTTGTTTTGGGGCCACACCTGGCAATGCTCAGGGCTTATGTGATGCCAGGGATTGAACCCAGGTTGGCTGTGTGCAAGATAAGTGCGCTACCCAATTTTTAAGGGTTCCAACACAAATGCTGATGATCTTATTTAAGATCATGATCTAATGTAGTAGCTGATGAGAACCAGCAAAGGAAAATGTTTCGCACATATAGCAAAATTCAGGTTTTAAAGAGACTCAATTTTGACCTAACTGAATCAGAGAAAAAATCAATACTGTATGAAAAGGTTTCTCTGTTTTGAGCTTGACTTTACATACCACAAGCTGAAATGATTGTCCCCATATGAGTCCCTTTAGTCTTATCTTTGTATCCATAAAAGCAGAAATATTATTGAAGTCAAAATCAGAGTGGTACAATTTTATATTAAATTTAGGATTATCTATTGCTAATTCAATGTTGGACTGTTTTCTTTTAAGACATTTAACATCAAAATAAATCTTATTACTAGAGAATCTGATATGTAAATTAACTTTAACCTGAAGTGGCTAGTAAGGACTAGTGACTTTGACTTGAAAGGAACAATAATCCTATTGTGTTTATAACAGTTAGAAAATGCAGAAATAATATTGATTTACTATATTGATATTTCTACTTGATTAGATTCATAAGAGCTGCTTAAATGAACAGATTTTATTTTGTTCGGTGAGTAGTTGTCCTGGGTGGTTTTTGAACACTATAATAAATAAAATATATTAAATATAAATATAATATAAATATATTAAATTTGTAAGAGTAAATTAAAATTCCCAAGAGATTTTTAATAAAGTTTTAGGTTGTTTAGGATAATTTAATAATCTGTTAAATGTAAGAAAATGAGCATCTATTAAGAAGAACAAATTATTATTTTTATTTTTAAACAAAAGGTGCTATATCTGAAAGCAGTATAAGAAGCTTGATAATTGGATTGAAATGCTTGAGAAAATATGGGTTTTTAATTTTATAACCTATCAAAATATTTTTATTTGGGACCAGACCCAGAAGTACTCAGGGTCTATTCCCAAGTGTGGTGCTTTGGGTTTCTGTTTCCTGAACTGCTTGCAGGAATGGGAATTTTTAGCATGCAAAGCATATACACCAGCTCTCTGAGCTCCAATCCTAGACTGCCTTCTAAAAATATTAATTCAAACCTATGCAGCAGGAAAAATTACCTTGGGTAACATAAAAGTCACAAATTGTTTTAAAAAATCAACACAATTCCCTGTTAGATAAGTATTTTTTAAATTGTTTTGAACACACCAAGGGATGCTCAAAGGTCACTCCTGGCAATGTTTGAGAGACCATCTGGGATGCCAGAGTTCAAACCTGGGTTGGCCACATGCAAGGCAAATGCCCTATCTGCGATACTATCTAGCCTATATACTCTAGCCTAGCATTTTTATTGTAATAGTCACCCGTGTTTTTTATGGAAAGAGATTATATCTATATGTTTCAAATTACCCTTTCCAAATACCTATCATCTTTTATAAGACCTTGAGAAAATTCCATGTAGATATCTGTTGACACTAGAATTAGTGAAATAATCAAGTAACAGCCATCACTTTTTTTCAGTGTATAGCTATACAAAACAAAACCATGGTTTTGTTGAAAAACTGTTGTCTTTTAAAATAAAATGTGAGGGTGCTCGCTTCAGCAGCACATATACTAAAATTGGAACGATACAGAGAAGATTAGCATGGCCCCTGAGCAAGGATGACACGCAAATTCATGAAGTGTTCCATATTTAAAATTAAAATTAAATAAAATAAAATGTGAGGGTCTGAGTGGTAGCACAGTGGTAGGGCATTTGCCTTCCACATGGCTGACCCAGGAACTTGGGTTGGATCCCCAGCATCGCATATACTATACTCTGAGCCAGGAGTAATTTTTTGAGCACAGAGCCAGGAGTAACTCCTGAGTGCTACTGGGTGTGGCACCAAAACCCAAAACAAAATAAAATAGAATATGATGTGAAATTAAAAACGATTGTAATCCTGTAAGACTTTTACAAAACTCATGATACTCCAAGCTCTTCTTCCTCACTATTTTATAGTTTGAATAATAAGAAAAAGATAAAATATTCTTTGATGTACCTTTTAACTCAGACATATCTTAATGTGAATTAAAAGGCTAGAAAATAGCCCTATGAACTGGATGTGGAAAAACTCAAAGATTTGAAAGATTATGCAATATTTGAAAAAAAAAAGTTCAGTAAGATACAGACCTAGGACTCAAATCCAGATAGTTTGTCCAGCCGTAGTCCTTATATTATTAATAAGGGATTTATTGAATAATTACTTTTGAGCAAGTATAAGGTAGTGGTAAAGCTCTATGAAGAGAAGAATTCTGGGGTCCAACATAGTTCAGGAGTCATGGTGTTTGTATGGTATGTGACCAATTCTGTTTCAAACCCTGGTGCTTGGTCCCTCAAGCCCCAACCGAATAGCCAAAGAGAACAAAGCCTGGAGTAGTCCCTAAATGCCAGTAAGAGTGACCCTCAAAGAACAAACAAAAATACAGAAAATAAAGAATGCTAAATAGCTAGAGAATGATAGAGTGGGGAAAAACAATTTGCACATGCTGGTCATAGAAGACTATTAGAAGAGGTAAGCATAAAGTCTAGACTAGACATATGGAGATTCCCCAAAAAACTGGAAATTGAGCTCCCATATGATTCAGCTATATTACTCCTAGGGATATGGCCTAGGAACACAAAAGCAATACGAAAATGCTTTCTACACAGGTATATTCATTGCAGAGCTATTTATAATAGCCAGAATCTGGAAATAACCCAGATGTCTGAAACAGATGAATGGTTAAAGAAACTGGTACATATATACAATGCAATACTATGCAGCTATTAGGAAAAGTGAAGTCATGAAATTTTCCTATACATGGATGTACATGGAATCTATTATTCTGAGTGAAATAAGTCAGAGGGAGAGAGATAGAATAGTTTCATTCATGTATGTGATTTAAGAAAAATAAAAGGCATATTGTCATAATACCCAGAGACAATAGAGATGAAGGATAGAAGGACCAGTCCACGGTATGAAGTTTACTGCAAAGAGTGGTGAGTTCAGTTAGAGAAATGACTACACTGACAACTATCATGACAATGGTAATGAGTAGGAGAAATAAAATGCCTGTCTTGCATATAGACAGAGGTTTGGGGAGGAAGATGGGAGGCATTGTGGTGGGAATGTTGCACTGGTGAACTGGGGTGTTCTTTTTATTATAACTGATACCCAACTACAAACATCTTTGTAAACATAGTTTTCAGAGACCTATGAGCCATAGTAAATATTTTAACTCAAAATAGTGATGGAATTATGACTACCCAATTCTGTAAAGTGCATAACATTACCTGGTCTATAACTATCTGAAGAAGTATGGAATATGAAACATACTATATTGTGTCACATGAAGACAACATCATGTGTAATGGAAGCTTAACATACAGATTACCTTCTGACCTTAGCATGTAGTATTTTTCTTGCAGTAGCTCTGAATTTTTTTCGAAAAGCCACTCACCACAGATATTGTTGGAGGTAAGGATCTTCCTGCAAAAGGTTCTGTTCCTCACAATGAATTGTTCAAACCTAGTTGAAGGTACTAGACACATTTCATTTTCTTTTACTGCATTGAGGAATATAGATTTTTTTCCACCTACTGAATTTTTAGACATGAAGATTTTCTGCCCAACATTATATATATATATATATATATATATATATATATATATATATATATATATATATATATATATCTTTTTGGGCGACACTCGGTGACGCTCAGGGGTTACTCCTGGCTATGCGCTCAGAAATCGCTCCTGGCTTAGGAGACCATATGGGATGCCAGGGGATTGAACTGTGGTTCGTCCTAGGTCAGCCGCATGCAAGGCAAACACCCTACGGCTGCGTCAACGCTCCAGCCCTTCTGCCTAATATTTTAATAATGTTCTTCACATTTTAACCTATTTTAAGCTGTTCACCTTCTTTGAGTGCTTTATTTTATTATTTAGAAGATGGAATTTTTTTCCAGACCATATCAAAGGGAGCAGATTAGAGAGATTACAGGGGGTAAAATGCTTGCCTTGTATACAGCACAGTGGTTTAATCCCTGGTACCCCAAACATTGCCAGTAATAATACTTGAGCAGAGCCAGGAATAAGCCCTGAATACTGTTGGATCTTGGTAATCAGGCCTCAAGTTCTAAAACCGGGACACTGGAGAAACGCAGGTCAGGAAGCAAATGCCAATGGAGGAAATAATCCACACACACTAAAGAGGGTGAAATGGGTTCAGGAATTCCAACAAACCTCTACTTCTAAGAAGCAGGTAGATCAGTTGGGGGAATTCCAGAGATGTAGGAAAGTATTTTCTTGAGATCCGGGATATTTATTGGGAAGAGACAGATCACACCCTGGGTGAAGATTAAACAGTTTAAAGACCAATCCAAGATACTACATTCAACGATGTTTCCAGCCTATGAGTAACAAGGGACGGCATCTGGTTAATCCTACAAGGTGTGACTTAATAACAAATAAAAATATAAGATTTATAGCGATAATATTGCTAGAAGTATTTGTTTGCTCTGATTCAACCGCCATGCTTGCATATCATATATGATTTAATACTGAAAAATAAATCCATTATTTTAAAAGTCCAAACAAATAGTTCCAATATGATTTTATCACAGGCAAAATGTTTTCATCAAAGATGAAGGACTCAGGCACATTGGTAATTAAGTATGCCTGTTCACTTGTGTTCTAACGGTGGGAGTTCTGCCCTTTCTGCCTGATTGATTAGCAGTTGCAACAGACTGGCAGGTGGGAAATGGATGATTAGACAAATTCTATATAGCGATTGATCTTCAACGTCATCCAGTATCTAACTATTAGCATAATTAGCCAACATGGTTCCCTCAGGTTTTACAACTTATAGAGCCATAATGGGTACCATTTTCACTTATTAACATTCAGAAGAATAACTCATGAACATATTTTCTTGACCTTGAATTTTTTCTTTCACAAGTTGTCAATGGCAATGGAATTTATAAAGAGGCATGTCATGCCAAGGGAAATATAGGTCTGAAATGCAGCCAAATATGTTCCTATTTTGTAGATGAGCTCAATAGCACCATTTATTGGGAGCTATGGATTTTAGACAGCACTTTCACCCAGTTTGCTTCCATTCCTTCTCAGTAAAGTTGTGTAAGCTGAACAGGGCAACTCTAGTTACTAAATGTTGTTCCATATAGGAGATAAACAGCATATTGAGCAACTTATTATGGGTTACGTGGCCTGCTGGGGTACCCTTGAAATAAGATTATTTTAGTTTCTAATACATTTCTTTTATTTTTAATTTCATTAAAGAAAGAAAAAGTGGTAAAGGCCACCAAGCATTTTCTATTTGGATAGATAAAATTATATGTATCAAACACTACATATTACTAATGTAAAACTGTAGTTTAGCAGACTGAGTTAAAACTATTTAAATGATTTTTCTCTTGGATTTGATCATAAGTAAAAATCGAAAACCCAGCACTGGAATAATAGTATAGCATGTAGAGTATTTGCATAACATGAAGCTCATCTCATGAATTTGACTCCATATAGTCTCACAAGCCCTCTTGGAGTGATTTCTGAGCACAAAGTCAGGAATAAGCCCTGAGAACTGCCAGTAATGTCCCTCAAAACAAACCCACCAAAAGTGAATAATCTTATTGACATATTTAAAAAAGAACTCTTAAAAATTGAAAGGCTCAGGCCAGGTCAGTTACATACTTGGAAGCCAAATGGGTCCAATCCTGCCACCATATATGGTCCCTGCAATACCTATTAGGAGTGAACCATAAGCACTTCCAGGTAAGGCCTGAAAACAAATTTAAAAAATCCATTAAATTAGGTAATTTCAGATGGATTGATAAATTAAGCACAAAGACTTATCACAAGGTCAATTAAAAACTCAGTCAGAAATATTACCTCATACTAAATTTGCATATATCAACTCATTAAACAATACAGTAGCACAAAATATAAGTAATTTTTTCCAATTTATAGCAATATTTTTATTTTTCTTTCCATCTAGAAATTTAAGATCTAGTAATCTTACTTGATTCATTTACAAATACGTAGTTTAAAGTTGTTGCTCATAGAGATTTCATTCAGAATCCACCCTTAAGTCATCTAGTAGGGGTTATTACAGAAATGTCTCCCTTTAAGATGAATATTAATGTCGATATGTGGAACAATTAGTATTAATAAATTAATAATGTATTAAATAAATATTATTAATAATAAAATATATCATGTGACATATAAACATATAAAAAGTAAACAATATTTACAATTTAAAGAAATAGAATTAGTATTCCAACATATTTAAGGAATGAAGACACAGCAAAAAGGCAAGGACAGGTGTAATTTTAATAATGAGCAACTTACAATGATGTTTAATTTTTCTGAACATTAAAACATGGGTTTTATTAGCAATAAAATCTCAGAAGAGGGCATTACTCTGGGAAATTATTGACCATGTGAAGTTAATGGACCTCTCCCTTGCCTTAGGCTATGAAACCTTTTAGCTAGTCATCCATCAATCTTCGAAATGCCTATACCAGATCATAATGTGTAAAAAAAATTGAGTAAAGAATGGTGTAGAAATAAAGAAGATACAAAAAAGGATACAAAGTTTACATCTAAGTAATTGCTAGAAAATGTTATTGAAATGCTATACCGGGCCAGTATGCAGACATATCTCTATATGGACATGATATACAGTTGTGTGTATATATGTAGTCTGAATAATATAGTAGTTCTAAATGTATAAGAGAAAGAGGCTTGAGAATTACAAGTCTCATACTACCTTTGAATGAGATCTATACAAATTCAGAAAAATAACTACTCAAAAATTAACTTCTTAATGGCATTTGGCAAAAAGTAATTCTTTTACAGCAAAGTTTTGTTTTATTGAATGACTGACAGTGAGGATATATAGGTCACTATGTAGAGAAGGAAGCTTTATTTCTTGATCTCTTCCTTGGACAATCTTGCTAACTTTTTCTTTTTTCATATTAATAATTTTTATTTTGACCAAAGTGGATTACAAATCATTCACAGTAATATTTCAGGTACATAGTGACATTGAATCGGGGGCATTCCCACCACCAATGCTGCCCTCCCTCCACCCCGTTCCCTGCCTGCATCCTATATCGCCCCTCCTTTGCTTCCCAGGCTGCTAGTACAAGTGGTTCCTTCTGTGTCTAGCCTGTTGTAGATTGGGTATTGTTTCTGTTGTAGTTGGCTTTGGATTTGGTGTTCAAGTCTGATCATTTTTTATTTCAACTCAATGTTCAGACAACTGTTTGGTCTTGGTGCCCTAAATTATTTCCCCTCAATTTGAGAGGTAGAGCAAGATGGTTCAAGTTATGAATTTCCGTTTGAAGAGGAAAAAAAGAAAAAAAAGAGAATTAACCTGCGGGTGTTTCTCCTCATGCTTCCCCATGTCTTTGATGCCATGCTTCAGCATGTGTCAGTATGGTCAAGTAGGAGCTTCTTGCAATTCTTGTCTGCCTTGAGAATGTGACAGACATATGTTCCATCAGAATCCACTGCTTTCTGGACACATTTCCCTTAACTTTCAGGTAACAGGCTCTGATGCATG
The DNA here is from genome assembly GCA_004027635.1 of Crocidura indochinensis. Lineage (NCBI taxonomy): Eukaryota > Metazoa > Chordata > Mammalia > Eulipotyphla > Soricidae > Crocidura > Crocidura indochinensis. Next base: position 8,915 of record PVKC010016989.1, read on the forward strand.
AGGATGTCTATCTTATTAAGTTCACAGTATTTTCTGAGCAGCCAGAGCAAAATTATTATCCACTTCCCTTTTTTTTTTTACCTCCCCAGGGTTAGCCTTTTGAGCAAGCCAAGGTGTTTCCTGGCATTGGAACTTGGAATTGTCACAGTTTTCTGGATTATCAGCCCATCTTGGATCAATTTTCGATCTGCTGATAGAAGTAGACATCTGTGATTTCATTAGTTTCTTTGAGGTTCATTCAAAACTTCTTTTTGTTGCCACAGAGGACTCTAGAAATGTAAATATGTATTTTCTTAAGCCCAAGCATACTCATGGCTGCAGCTACAGCAGCAAAAGTGAAATTAGACTAAATTAGTTCTAAGGAATCCTCTGGAAGGATTGGGCTTGAAGAGGTAAGGAGAAGGTTCAAAGAAGTGGAGAAAGTAATGTGGTGCTTAGTAAAGAAAGAAGAAAATTGAAGTGCATGTTCTAGCCATAATATATTAAATTTGGTTCCTAATAATATGACAATAGTAATTAAAGGTTCTATTTTACCTGAGGCCCCAGTGATTGGTATTTATTTTACATATATAATTATTTGCCTTTACTAAATTACATTGTGACAAAATATATGACACTAATATTTTTTAATTATTAAAGTCATGAAAATTTCAAATGACATTCAGAATATTTCTTCAAGTAAAGTTCTGTATTGTTCAATGATATTTTGCTTACCAGGGGAACAATTTACCCAAAGTGGACCAAATAGGTCCATGTAGCCTAAATGTGTAGGGGGTAATGCCACATAAACTTGTGTAATTGTATAAATTGCACTCTATGATGTCCACAGAATGACAAAAATTTCCCAAGACTCTATTTTTTGATAAGTGAAGCATGAAACAATGTTTTATGTTAAATAAAATATTAATATACTGAGAATAGGGGCCAGAGAGTTAGCATGGAGGTAAGGCGTTTGCCTTTCATGCAGAAGATCATTGGTTCGAATTTCGGCATCCCATATGGTTCCTGGAGCCTGCTAGGAGCAATTTCTGAGCATAGAGCCAGGAGTAACCCCTGAGCGCTGCCAGGTGTGACCCAAAAACCAAAAAAATATATTAATATACTGAGAATTAATGTTATATTAAAATTAATATATAATAATAGATAGCTAACATACAATTATGATTTTTCAAGATATGCTCTTCAGTCTCATTAAAAATGAGTCCAAAATGAGACTAATTTAAAGCCAAAAATAGCAGGTAAATTGCTAGAATAAAATAAAATAACAGAAAAACATATAGAAAAAGTCACAAAAAATGACAAGGGCTTGTGCCAAGAAAATACACTTGCTCTCAAGAAGCATTAAATAATTTTTAATGGAAATGACTAACTGACATGAGATAATGAAAATGATAATCCAATAATGGGAATTTCATGATATTTCATAGAAACTAAAGAGATATGGATATCATTGAAATAAAAGAAGATGGGTAGAATTTGAGACTATATAAAAATAGGCTTTCTAATGAAAGTGTATTATGAACAAAAGTACCAATATCTTATATTTATGGAGCTAATGGTACCAGTATAATCAAAAATATTGTATGTGTAGAAAAGTAAGGAGTAATATCATTTTAAAGGTAAATATAAGCAATTTGACTCAATCAAAAGGCACATAACAATGCTTAGAATATTTATACTAAATACGCATTTTATTTCTGTCAATAAGATTGGTTGTGATGTTTAGGAAGTCATTGTCTACAATAGATTTGTTCTTAAACCATTAAAGTTACACTTTATTCTTTTTGGTTTTAGGGCCACACAAAGCAGTGTACAGGACTTAATTCTGGCTTTGCACTCAGGATCCACTTCTGGTGGGGCTCAGTGTACCATATGGGTCAGCTTCATGAAAGGGAAGTGCCCTGATTACTGTAGTATGTCTCAGGCCCCAGAAATTAGATATTTTCTGATGATAAAATACAAATATGAATTTGTAAATGTTAGCATAATTATTATTAGTATGGAAAACTGGCCATAGAGAAGTACTAGACTTAACTTCCTGTAAAATATGAAATAAAACACAAGGAAGTGGCAAAATTTTCCACTTTCATATAGGTTAGAGGAATTAGCATGGTCAAAATGACCATCCTAGTAAAAGCATGATACAAATTCAAAAATCTATCAAGTTCTGATGACAATCTTTAAGAACTTAGAACTAAAACTACTGAAAATTGCACAGAATCATAAAATTTCTAAAATAGAAAAAACAATTATTTGTTTTGTTTTGTTTTTTGGGGGGTCACATCTGACAGTGTTCAGGGGTTACTCCTGGATCTATGCTCAGAAATCGCTCCTGGCAGGCTCAGGGGACCATAGGGATGCTGGGATTTGAACCACCATCCTTCTGCATGCAAGGCAAACACCTTACCTCCAAGCTATCTCTCCAGCCCCCCAAAAAAAGATTATTTCTTAAAAGAAATTTAGTATAGGACTAAGTTTTCCAAAGCAATTCATGCAAAAATATATGGAAAGTATTACAGTCTTACCTAAGAAATACTTAGTATTACCTTAAAGTATACATACTATAAAGCTTAGCAATCTAAACTGTGTTTGACTGAACTAACTATAGGCTCTCAGACAAAAGGTCCAGAAGTTTTGGAGCCCAGATATACATAATATTTATGGTCATTTAACCTGGGACAAAATAAAGTGACCGTGAAAAATCTATTCAATAAATGGCACTAGAAAGTCATTATATGCAAAAAATTGAAATGAGAACCATATTCTACATCACTCGCAAAAGTTAACTAAAAGTGGATTAAAGAAGTTGTGATAAGATCAGAGTTCATAAAATTCATTGAGGAAAACATAAGCAAAACCCTCCAGGATACAGATCTTAGAAGTATCTTAAATTATTTTAATCCAGAGGAAAAGATGATAAATACAAACAATACTGCATTAAACTAAAAAGTTGTTTTTGTTTGCTTTGTTTTGGGACCACTCCTGGAAGTGCTCAGGGGTTACTGATGACTGTGCTCAAAATTACTTCTGGAAAGCTTGGGGGATTATATGAGATTCCAGGGATCAAACCTGGGTTTGATTTGCAAGTCAAATGCTCCAGCCCCAAAACTGAAATGTTTCTTTTTTGCATTGTGAAAGAAACTTGTGATAAAGTTAAAAGTCATCCTATTAAATGGGGGGACATAGTTACATATCATATATTAAAGGACTAATATCCAATATACAAATCACTTGCAAAGCTCATCAACAAAACCAACAATCTCATAAAAAATAAGAAATAAAGAAAACAGACAGTAAGCATAAGAAAAAGTGACCACGATCACTTATTATCAAGGAAATGTGAATGAATACAACAATGAGATATATCACACTTGTGAAAAAGGCATATATTAAAAAAATACTGCAAACAACCAATCGTGGCAGGAATGTGCTTAAAAATGAATGCTACTTTACCATTCATAAAGAATTTATGTCTGCTTTTTCTCTATTGAAATCTCTCAAAGACTAGGACTTCCATATGACCTAGAGAATATTTACTCACCAGAATACAAAAAGCATTAATTAGAAAAAATGAATACATACCAATAATCATTATAGCACAAAACACAATAGCGACAATATGTAAACAATCCAAATGTCCAATGGGCATATGAATGGATAAAGCTGTGGAATATATACACGATGAAATATTATACAGCCATAAGAAAATATTAATTCCTTCACTGTAGGCGCTGGAGAAACAGTATAATGAGTAGGGCACCTGTTTAATTCTTTGCATCCCATATGCCCCCTCCTTTAAGTGACCCATGAGTACAGAGTCATGAGTAAGCCCTGAATACCACTGGGTTGATCACATGAAATCATCAAGACATGGCGGATTATCTAGAAAGCAAGCCTCAACAGCCCCAGAAGGTCATTTACAAAATACAAAATCTGCTTCCTCTGCTGCTCCGAGGCTTCCAATAAGCAAGCCACTGTTTTCATTAATAGGAACATTAAGAATAGTTAGCAGGTACTTTAAGAGCTAACAGCTATTTCAAGAATTAATAGGAACCTTAAGAGCAAAGGTTGGAATCTTTACAAATTTGTGGCCTTAGAGTGATCAACAATCGGCAAGAACCCTTTAATGTATAGCATTGAAGTCATGATACTCGATCCTACTCAAACGGGACTTTCCAAGCTTGTAATGTGTATACATCTCCTGTGCACACTTGCCTATAAATTAAGTTAAATTTGTTTTAGCAGAGGACTGTCCTGACCATAGAATTTTTATTTCCCACAATGAGACCAAAAATTTCCAACCTCTTTTTATTCTCTTTTACTCCTTTAATTTTTAGCTGTAATTCTCATCTTTCTAGTTCTTACTTTTCCTGGGTAAAAATTGCAACAGTTATGTATATAATACACAATTTCTATTTTTGCCTTTAAATTTCATTTAAAAATCAAGTTTCATCTTCATCCAAACAGCAACTTTGATACACAGACATACAAAGGTAACAAAAGAGCACACCTTTTATCCTAGCAGTTAGTCGCAAATGAATGTTTAAGTATGGCACTACATTGTCTTTTTGATAAGGCATGGTCTATTTATGAAAAAATACTAAAACTCATAGGAAAAGATGCAAGTTCAAAACCAATCTCATTCAAAAAAGAAGCTGTAGGCTGATGTCTTGACTGGATCATTTCTAAAGAGTGTGACTGAGTGGGGGAAGAAATCCTATCATATTTGCTTCCTATATTACATATTGCCATTCTGTCAAGTCAACTCTAATATAAATGAATCACATTAATCAGAAAATGTGAATTTTCACATGACAAGCTAGAGAGGCATGCCATTTCCAATTATATTAGTGATCTAAAATTAGCTACTGACACAAGCAAGTATACATGGTCAATTTGCCTGCCTGAAACTGAAAATTAAATAAGACATATTGGATAATAGATAGTCCTAGAGGGGACTTGCAGCTGTAATTCACTCATGTTGCTCAGTTGATGTCACCAAAGAATATTCAATCTTATATACATTTTGACATGGTTGGATGTAACTCAAGAACATACTTGAATCAATTGTCCATTGATTTGGTTATGTGAACATTAAGGGCGTGTGTAAAAGAGAGGACATTCACTATTGTTTCATTTGATAAGTAAATTGATATGGCAATTGTTGTATCAGTATCTCGTTAGTTCTATTAATCATTACTCTTGCAAAAGCAAAGCGTGCATTTATTCAAACCTACTAATAATGCTTTCTGTTCCTTTATCCAATTTTATACAGTAAGACAAACCTCTGCCTCTTATTTGTCACTGAACAGGTCCACCTCTTGACAATCTTGACTAAAATATGCATAAATAGGGGCCGGTGAGGTGGCGCTAGAGGTAAGGTGTCTGCCTTGCAAGCGCTAGCCAAGGAAGGATAGGGGTTCAATCCCCCGGCGTCTTATATGGTCCCCCCAAGCCATGGGCAATTTCTGAGCGCTTAGCCAGGAGTAACCACTGAGCATCAAACGGGCATGGCCCCCCCAAAACCCCCAAAATATGCATAAATAAACCTTGAAAAATTAGATGCTTTATATTGTTAATATCATTTTATTACTAAAATATACCTAAGAGTAATTTTTATTAAATATACATTGTAAATTGTATATAATTGCTTCGTGTGCACCTCTGGTAAACCAAAACCTATTACCAGTATCATGTAGCAGAGCTTTTGCCAGTTGTTCTAGCATGAACATTTGCCTTGGTGCTATACATTCTATGAATTAAGAAAAAAGTATAATAACATGTATCTATCATTGTATACCATATAGAATATTTTCACTGGCCCCAATTCCTCTATTTTATATCTATTCATCTCTCTTCCCTCCTCACCGCTGGCAACTGCTAATCTTTTTATTGTCCCCATAAGCATTTCCTTTTTCAGATGCCTGAAAATTAGAATCATATAGCATATAGTCATTTTAGAGAAGCTTATTTTATTTAGCAATAAGCACTTAAGTTTTCTCTAAGTCTTTCCTGGTTTGATAGCTCTTGTTTGCTTTTGAGATAAATAATATTCCATTGCCTAGGTATCCTAGTTTTCCATTTCTTTATGAGGAAGAGCTTGGTTGCTTTCACATATTTGCAATTAAGAACAAAGCTTCAGAGTTAGAGTGATAGATAGTACAGTGGGTAGGGTGTTTGCCTTGCATGCTGCTGACCTGATTTTGATTGTTAGCATCTCATATGGTCCCCAAACCTGCCAGGAGTGATTCCTGAGCACCGAGACAGAATAACACACGGGCACCTCTGGGTATAGCCCCAAACAAAGCAAAACAAGAATAAATCTGCTATAATCTACAATGATATATTTATATATACTTTATATCCACAACATAGCTGTTTTACTTCTTTGGGTCAAGGAAAAGAAATACTGAATCATATGTTTAGAGTAACACTTGGGAGCAGAGGGTAATAGTAAGCAGGCAAGGCTCTTGTCTTGCATGAACTGACCCAGGTTCAATCCCTGACACCCCTTATGGTTCCCTGAATTCCCCGGGGAGTGATCCCTGAATGTAAAGCCAACAGTAACCCCTGAGCATTTTCGGTGTGCTCAAAAACAAAAAAGAAGAAAAAATAAAAAGAAAAAAAAAGTGAGCAAACTCTTGGAGTTGAAGAATAAGGTAAATATTTTCCATGCAACTGACCCTGGCTTCATATCTGGCAATACACGTTTCTTCTGCATTTCCTAAGGATCTCCGGAAGGGCCCTAATCACTACGAGGGAGCCCAAAAAATCTCCACTCAGAAGGGTCTGAACAGCATCTCAAACTCAGGCCCTTGCTTTGAACCTCTGGCCCAGTTGGCTGAAAATTACTAGGGGTTTCCCAGCTTCCTGAAAACCACTAGGGAGCCCTCCTGAAAAAGAAAAAAAACTATCCCGCGGGGGTGCACACCCCGCTTTGTTTACAGTTTACTCCTGGCTCTGCCAGAAATCTGGCAGGGCTTGAGGGATCATTTGCAGTGCACTGGAACAAACCAAGTTTGGTTATGTACAAGACAAGCACCATACCTCCAGTACAATCTGAAGTGTAGTGTGCTAATATTGAAGCCAAAATCTTCCTAAAAAGACTCCCAGCTTAAGTCCCCATTTCAAAGGCCTACCAGGCTGAGACCTGCCTTGCTATATTAGCCAGCTGTACTTAGGGGTTTCCAGAGGCCCCACCATTCTTCTATTATGCTCTATATTTCCTAGGCAACCCTGCCTTACCAATGTGGTCCAGCAAGACATATAAACTATGCCTTTGTCACAGAAATTTCGAGAACTGACCACACTATTTCCTTCCAGGGTAAGCAAAAATCATTTTATTATCTTCACGTGGTTGACTCTGAGCATTTTATAGTTGGTCTAAATTAAATTATATATTTCTTATCTTTTTAATGTGCTTCCTTTGAAGACTATAGAAATTGGAAACTTTCCACCTAAAGTAGCCCAAACAAAAAAGCAACCCTTAAGTAATACTAGAATGTCTTTCTCATTTGAAGTTTTCCTGTTTCTATGTGTCAGTCTGACCGGTAGAGACTCTTCATATTAACTGACGTGGCTTTGCCTAAATCATCCCACTTTCAATATATTTTCTTACCACTCATAGCTTGGATCTAGTGGGGTCTGAGTTTGAGTACCTCCTCCGAACTCTTCAATATCTCTCCAGTTCAAGTGAAATACTCTTGTAAGTCTATACCAAAAAACTGTTTACTGAAATGACTGTACCATTTTGCATTTCGACAAGTAATGAGTATCTGTTTTTCTTTATTCTTCCTAGTGTTCACAGTAGGTAGTGAATATGGATAATTTTCACAACAGAATAGATATTTAGTTAAAAGGGTGTAAATGATTGAAGTTGTTAATTCATTTATTCATTTCCTCATGTTATCTAAATTTAGATATCTCATAGAAGAAAATGATGTGGCTCACCAAATATGACACAAAATGAATGCATTTCAAATTAACTCTGTTTTCCAATTGGTCCCTATTTGGAAAAAACCTTTTGAAAGACCAATTTAATAAAGCACACAAAGAGTGCCTCAACTGTGTCTAAATTGAAACTAAAATCATCAGATAGTATAGATTTTTAAAACTGCCAATATGATGAATTTTCCTCAAAACTTCCAATTAAATCAGTTTCCCAGTTCATCTAATGTCCTTAAAACATTGTATTTCCTATTTTAAAAGTCTTCATGCATTTTATTACTGCATATCCTGGCATTGTATATTTTTCTGTGTGGAGGTAGTTGTATAAATAACTGCAGGATTATTGAAAAAAGAGCTGAAAATAAATTTACAAGGTGGACAATTCTTTATACACTGGAGTCCTGATGCAATTAGAGTATTGTGGTACATAAAATCTATTGCCAGAGCAATAGTACAGTGGGTTTGGTGTTTGTCTTGTATGCAGGTAACCAGGGCCCCCCCCCCCCCCCGCCAAGCCTGCAAGGAGTAACCACTGAGTGCCACAGGGTGTGGCCCTCCACCCTCAAAATCTAGTTAAATACCCAAATGCTCAATGGTGGTTTTATTCTCTCATATTGCTATCCTCTTACTATTGTCACTCACTTGTCACCAATAAGCCCAACCTCATACCTCCCACATCTGACTTAATTTTGGAAACTTTTAACATTCATGGAGGTACCTTATCTAATTTACTGGCCTTGAAATTCCTTTAACTATTCAAGTGTGCGTGTCCTGATTTTTGTCCTCGCTAAAAACTAATTTTCATATTTCTCATCTTATTGCTGCCTAGGAGCTCCTGATGAAAACCTTTAAAACATATTTACATGCACATTAGCTCTCCACATACCTTGAGGAGCTTCTAAATATGGTTGGTGCCCAAGTACACCCTTCTAACCCTTGAACTTGGTTTCTGTCAGCTCACTTTACCACTCCCAACAACGGTTACAAAACTTCTAAACTTACCCCAAGTATCTCCTCCAAACAAGTGCTGATTTCATTCTCAGATGACCTTGCCTTTACATCAGTGGAAAAATTGAGGTCACCCGGAGGTCTCACTCAATTTCTCTGTAAACATATCTATATTCATTGGTTTTTCCTATCTTTCTTTCACTTTAGAAACCCTCCAGGTCCTTTACCAGTTCAAGGCCAATCCACAACCCTGGCCCAACTCAATCTTCCTCTGTTATCTGCCCTGTCCTTGATGCAGTGTCAGTCCTCCTTAGCTCTTTATGGAGCCTCCTTTTTGTCTATAAACACCTAAAAGACCTTTGCATTTGCAAAGGGCCTCACACCTGCATCCTCTTCAACTACCATCCAGCTACTCTTTGTATTTCCAACTGCAGAATTTTTGAAAATTCAGTGAAACAGACTTTCTTGGCTTTTCACCCCTATTTGCCCACCTTGAGCTCTGACATTTGCCTTCCTTGTTCCTCCACTCAAAATATATACATATAAGACAGAGCATACATTAGGAACCAAATTTTGAAGTCTAATATATATTGTCCAGTCAAATAAACAGATTTTCCAGCAACCTTTAACAATAATTATTTTTCCTTAAAAATAACCTTTTACACTATAATGGGATATCTTATGTATAGAAAGAAGTTCTTATCTAATAGAGATAAGAACCCTTATGGGTTTTATAATGCAGATCTGACATTGACCATCCAACCCCAAATGTCAAATCACTACCATAAAACAGGCACAGTTCCCTGCACCAGCACCAGGAATCAAACTCTTAGGGGAGGCCTAATGCTGCTCTGGCACCTACTTGTGCAAGGATAGGCTCATATGACATTGTGACAAGGAAACAGCAACAACTTGATCTAAGGGCAGGTTGCCCTATCTCACCACCTAACTGTAAGATGAAATCAGAAAACCCTCTGTCCTAGGTTCTGTGCAAAATCCAAGATCACTGATTACAGAAGACTGACTATGACAACCAAGAACTGAGCAGAGCTTTTTCTGGGTCCATAAAGAAAGTCCTTGGAGTCTGACAACTAACATGCCCTGAGCCTAAAGTCGGTGTCATGACAGTATGCTCCAAGGGTAGAGACACCCTGTATCTCTTAGGTCAAGGGAATTTCCTTCCAATTTCCCCTTTTACTTCATCTATGCAAAAAAAAAATCACACATGCAACTAACTATGGTGGAGGGAGGTCAACACTGGTAGTGGGAATGATCCTATTTCACTGTCACTATGTGCGTGAAAACAACTGTGAAAGACTTGTAATTCACATACATCTCAATAAAAACAAGAAAGGAAGAAATAACCGTTTCCCCAAGATAAAACAAAGTGTATATCCATTGATATTTTAGTTAATTTGGGTTATGATAACAAAATGCTCCAACACTGGTCCCCTGAGATACTGGTAAACAACAGGAAATTTTTCTTAAAATTCTGGAGGTTGGAAGTCTGACATCAAAGTGTCTTCAAGGTCCATTCTATGAAGGCTCTTCCCTAGATCACAGTTTTCTCATTAGACCACACGTGGTAGGAAGGACCAGGGAGCTCTCAGAAGCCTCTTCTGAACAACATTAATTCCAATCCTGAGTGTCCAGCTTCCCTCGAGTTTAAAGGCTCTGAGAATCGCTGCCATTTGCAGTCTTCTGTTTTACCAGCAAAACTTTCAAAGAGACTTTGCTCCCACTTTCTTTTGAGGGGTCGACGAGTTTGGGCCAAACACAACTATGTTCTGGGTTTACTCCTGACTCTGTACTCAGGGATAAGGCCAGGCAATGCTCTGGAAATTAAGTGTTATATCTTCAGTGTTATCCCACTTTCTAATGTCAACTCTTTTTTTTTTTTTTTGTTTTTGTTTTTGGGTCACACCCGGCAGTGCTCAGGGGTTACTCCTGGCTCCATGCTCAGAAATTGCTCCTGGCAGGCACGGGGAACCATATGGGGCACCGGGATTTGAACCGATGACCTTTTGTATGAAAGGCAAACGCCTTACCTCCATGCTATCTCCCGGGTCAACTCTTTGAGGGGGTTAGAACTTCACTATATTAATCTGGGGCTTGGGGTGTGAGGAGAGCTCAAATATTCAGACCATAATCCTTAGAGAATATAGGAGTACAAAGAAAAAGAGTGGTGCCACCTGTACTACTAACCAGTGATAATTATTGTTAGCCTTTTGAAATATAAGCATGTATACATAGATGTAGCTATGTCTCGATACATGTAGCTGTATCTAGGCACAGGTCTACCCTGGCATTGACTTTACTTGAAGGAGTGTTCCCTTGACACCCAGATGACTCAGCGACAGCAGCAACTTGCTTGCAGGGCAGGATGCTCTGCATCTGAGGGTGAGGTGAAACTGGAAGAATGCTCCACAACCTGACTTTGATGAAACACAGAAACCAGAATCCTGCTGGCAAAGAAACAAGAATCTTTAACTACAGAAACCGGACAACAACAACAGCTAATGTGTGAAAAAAATTTCACCACAGAAAATGACTAAGGGATTGGATAACCTAGTATGCCTGGAGCAGGGGTTGGACAACCTAACATATCTGGAGCGCAGAATCGGTCTTATGCCAGAGAACTTCAGGGATAAGGTTTC
>PVKC010016990.1:0-20525 GCA_004027635.1 Crocidura indochinensis
AAGGCAAACGTCTTACCTCCATGTTATCTCCCGGGCCCCAGCCAATCCCAGTTCTAATCCTAGAGTACATATATGGTCCCCTGAGTCAGGAGTAAGTGCTGAGAATAGCAGGCCCCAGCCCCTTTCCCCATAAGTATCATATCAATCTTTATCCCAACTTCCCTGCTGAGAGTTGTGAGTCAGTTTTAGTCCATGGGATAGAGCGGTAGTCATATAACAATTTCTGGTTTGTGACCTTAGAAAGAAAACGCTTTTCTTCTTCTCTGGGGAAGGATTCTGAATGATGAGAGTTGCTAGAATGATGGAGTGATGGAAGAGGGGGGTGAGGAAGAAAGAGCAGCAAAGCTGGAAAAAGGTCTTTGTTCCTAATTCCCTGAAGTTAAGTTGCTGTCTTGGCCCTAAAGGAGGCATAAGGGTAGCTCTTTTATAATAGCAGGTATTCTGGTTTAAAATTTTTACATTGTATTATGCTTAACTTTTTTGGGGGGAGGTGGAAGGTGCTCAGGGAAGCCTATAAGATGCCAGGGATAAAACCTGGGTCAGCCATGTGCTTCTGTATCTCTTTGGCCCCCTGTGCTTAATTTTTAATATTCAATGATATATCTATGTAGGGAGTTTTCCCAGTCACATGCAATTTTAAGGCAGAAAAATGAGAATGTAGGGTGGAGTGAAATGCTGATTCTGGCAAACTGGTGAGAGCTCCACTAGCGTGAGTCTCTTTTTCTAACTATCAACAGTCTAGTAATACATATGATCCTTGCCATAGTTTCTATAGGTATAGTTTGTAGATATTTGGTAAGACTTTTCTTTGAGCACAGGAACATTTACTTTTACCTAATTTTTAATTGGTAATGAGTTTTTTAAAGCTGAAAATATCATTAAAGCCTTAGTTTCCTACTCTACAATGCTCATTTTTGTTTTAAAAATTTTACTAAGTTTTTGTATGCAGCTTAGTAGTGGAGCACTTGTATATTGTGCAATCCTGGGTTTGATCCACAGCACTACCAAAAAAATTACTTTTTATATATTTTAAATAAAAAACTGCACTGTACTTAACCTATTGATTAAGTTTCAATGTGCCATTTAATTCAGTACATTAAAAAATTCAGCATCCTTTCTTTGAACATTGTAAAACATATTTAGGCATTTAAAACTTAAATTGTTTATCCCTCAATATTTTATTTTTGACAAAGCTGACAAGAGAAAGCCAAGCATTTAAGAGACTCAAGTAGAGCTTATAATCTTATAAAGTAAAAGTTATGTATTAAGTTGATCTATCCTTTGTCACATTGCAGATGATTTATGAATGTTTTAAAAAAGATTAACTCACATTTAGAGAAAGTATTTGAATGTTTAAGACTCTTTCTAAAAGTAATCACATCAAATAATTATGCTTAAGCTGTAATATGCATTCAATTATGTAATTCTTGTAAATTAGTCACGATGCCAGTGGATTATTTAATGTCAAAGTAAAAGTACTTTAATAACAACATAAAAATACATCATTGTTGGGATGGAGAAATAGTACAGTGGGTAGGACACTTACCTTGCACAAACTTGATCCGGTTCAATCCCTGGCACCTTGTATGGTCTCCTGAGCACCACCGGGATAATTCTTGAGTGTAAAACCAGCTGTAACTACTGAGTACTTCTGGGTGTGATACCCAACGCCCCCCCCCCCCAATCTCACTGCTGATTTATGGTCACTGTACTTCTTAAATTTAATGTAAGAATTTTATTACTGTGCATGTTATTTTCCTGACTCTTAGGCCCAGGAATTCTCTCTTGGTGTGGCTCAGAGGACTGTATATGCTGCCTTGAATCAAACCCAGGGAGGTCAAGTGCAAGGCAAGTGTTTGGCCCACTGTACCTTCTCTTCAGTCCTGTTATGGGCATTTTCCTCTTCCTTTTCCCAATGGAGCCCACAAAATCCAAGTCAATCAAGAAAAAACCCATCTCAGTTTCATAGAATTAAGATATTTCAAGCTTTCACATTTTCTTACAAGTGAAAATTTATTTATTCATTTATTCTTATTTTTCATATACATTTTTAATAGTTTACAAGGCTGAAGCGATAGCACAGTGGTAGGGTGTTTGCCTTGCACATGGCCAATCCAAGATGGACCTTGGTTTGATCCCTGGCATTCAATATGGTCCCCTGAACCAGGAGTAACCCCTGAGCATCAAAGAGTGTGACCCAAAAAGCCAAAACAATTTTTAATAGTCTAATTATAATTGAGTGTAGTTTTACCTCCCTCCACCTGTAGAGTCAGCTAGTTTACTTATTCACTAACTTGGGTGGAAGAGTTTTACTCTTTTAACTTAGTGTGGCTCTCTCATGACTGTCATTTTAGAAATTTCATTTTATAGAGATAGCATTGGTTTACAAGACTTCAAATGTATATATGTTTTAGACACCCTACCAATATGTCAAAGAGCTAATATCCATTCACTACCACCCACAGATGTCCTCTACCTTTTAATCCACCCCCCTTATCCCTTGCTAACCTCAGCTCTGCTGTCACAATCATAGCAAATGCTTTTGTTGGGCATTGTCTGATTTCTGGCTTTGTTTCTTTGTGTTCTACACTGAGTGGGATTTTTCTGGATCCACCCTTCCACCATCTGACTTGTTTTGCTGAGTATGAACCTTCTAGTTCTGTCCATATTGTAATAAAGAGCAAGATTTCCTCATTTCCAGCGACAAAGTACTCTTTCACTATGTATACCTCAGTTCCTAATATTTGGGAATGTGTATGTATGTATATGCGTGTGTGGTTGTGTACCTCCAACCACATGTGGGTTTTTTTTGCACAACCTGACTATAGTGACTGTGGTTCTACAGTAAATGACTATCCTACAAAATTATTTTCCTATTACCTTGCCTTAAAATAAAACAAAACGTAGGTATTATATTTAAGATATAAGGAAGATGCAGTTATTTTTCTTTTTTTGACATCAAAATGGTGTTTATAGGATAAGGGGACCACTCCTGTCACTATTCAGACAACCTGGCCTGTGGTTTAGTTTTAGGACTCTGTGGCCTCTATAGTGCTGGGAATAACCAGGACCTTTGAGCCTACAAAGGTATACACTTGGGACTTCTAAATCTAAACCAAGGGATGCTGGGGACCTTTAGGGCTGTCCCTGGTGATGTTGGGGTGTGTGGCGTGTGATAGTAGGAATAGAACTAAGCTTGGCCCCTGGTGCTATTTCACCAGTCCTGAGAATGTTTCTTTATGTTTATTATATTATTCTACATTGGATAGCCTATAGGGAGCACATTTTATCAATCTTGTTTAGTTTCTGCATTTTTCTTCCTTTTCACTGGAACCATTAAGCTATTTTCAAATAAAATTAAAAAAAAAAAGGATTCAAGAGTGAATTAAACATAAAGCCCTAATTGCAAACTCTATTCCTGCCAAAATCACCATCAACTGCAAGACTTCAGAACAAGCATTTGAGTTTAAATGCTTTTGCTTAGCTTTAATATGTCTAAAAGTTGACTGAATCACACTCTTTAATAGCTTTTCTCTGCCTGTGTATTTGTCACTATGGAATTGTAGACTCTTAATAAGTAACTCATGTGTGATGAAAAGGCTTGAACTTTCCCTGAACATATTTTGAATTAACATTTATTTAGGGTAATGAAGAAGTATTTTTCTCCTTGCCCAATAATTTAGTTTGTGTTTGTATTAAGAGATGGAGAGCTGGAGAAAATAAGAAGCCTCCTTTAGTATACTTAACACAGCCCATCTGGATATGATTGGACACTAAAGGTAATGTATACCAATCAGACATGACCCCAGTGAAGCTAATTTATTTTATGTGTGCCCATACATATAAATGCACCCCCACACCATCACCATGAGTTAATTTTAAATCAATTACATTTACACGGAAATCTGTTGTTAGGAGAATTAAGCTGGTTCTAAACAGTGAAATTATATCTTGGCGCAAAGCAGAAAAACATCACAAAATTTAGTACTCAAGAAAAGTCTTTTTATTGTTTAGTCTTGTGAATCTTGCAAATGTCTGTGTTTGAGGGTTTATTATTTATTTTTTGCTGTTGGGGGTCACCCCAAGGTGGTGTTTGGTGCTGCTCGAGGGACTATTGTTGGGTAGAAGGAATGCTGTAATTACATCTGCTGGAGCCAGAATTAGAAAAATTATTTACTATTTGTAGTTTTACAGATTTATAAATATTACTTATCAGACTTTTTGCATTGTCTAATTAATTGCTTTACTTTTAATACCTTGAAACTTCCTGCAACCTAAAAAAGCTGAATGTTACTTTTTTTTTTTTTTTTTTTTTTGGTTTTTGGGCCATACCCAGTGACGCTCAGGGTCTATGCGCTATGCGCTCAGAAGTCGCTCCTGGCAGGCACGGGGGACCATATGGGAACCGGGGGATCGAACCGTGGTCCGTCCTAGGTTAGCGTAGGCAAGGCAGCAGGCACCTTACCTCCTGCGCCACCTCCCGGCTCCCTGAATGTTACTTTAATGCTTTTAAACAACTTCCAAAAATCTTTGGTCTGAATTTCAGTATGACTTCCAATTCTCAGTGTGACACCACTAAGTCTGTCACTAAAGTAGGATTATGATATACTTAGGTAAGTGGGGATGGGGAGTGTGAGAAGAGGGGTACTACTAGAATCAGCAGTGCTTTGATACCTGCCATTCTGAGTTTCCATGGTAACTCTTCAGTCAATGTGGAAGCTTTGTTGACCTTGATCACTCAAAGCAGAGATATTGTGTGTGTGTGTGTGTGTGTTTGTGTGTGTATGTGTGTTTGTGCCTCCAGAATAACCGAGGAAACAATTTATCGGTTGTTTGCCTTAGTGTCGAATAGCAGTAATATTTCTTCTTTTACCTTTGTTCTCTAACCATACTCAAATTTACACATAATGTGAAGCTTCCCATGTGCTCCTCAATGTACCAGAACAGGTTTATCCAGATAGAAATAAATTGAGCTAGGGGTGACTGGAACTTTTGAATGTAGAAATATCTATTGACCTGAAAATTACTGGAACTCACACTAGCTAAAACTGTTATGCCTTTTGTTTTCCTTTAAAGCATGTGAATCTATATTTTGTTTTATTTTTAATATAGGGGAATTTCTCCTAGTAATGCTCGAGGGTCCATATGGGATACTGGGAGTTGAACCCTTGTTGGCCACATTCAAGGTCAGTGCCCTACCAAATATACTATTTCTCCAGCCCCAAAGCATGTAGATCTTTAGTCATAAAAGCACTAATCCCCAATAACCCTCACTATATGCAAGGTATGAGGGTAGGGGTTTTATATCTATTTATTTATTCCTTCAATACTTAAGGTTTTATTGAGATGTGTAATTTACTGATGGAGAAAAAGGCAATAAAGATGATTTAATGAGTTGCCAGAGTCATAAAATCTGGGAGTGAGGCTGGACTTGAATGTCAGATGGGTCGCTTTCAGAGTTTTTACTCCTCTTTGTCCTGACTCTTTGTAAACATACAAGTTGGTCTGGGCACTGGAGAGGAATGTAAGTAGAGGTACGTGCTCAGGGTTGAACAAGTTATTTCATATCTTATACTTAAGCTGACCAATGGGGACAGTATTAAGAAGTCATATTTTAAGTAAAAAATAGATTAAATCTATTTCAACATATATTATCTAACCCAATACATCAAGATATAAATATTTAACACATAATACATAATACAATTTATTGATTTATTTTGTCCTCATTTAATTTTTGGAAATCTATAATATATTTTACTCTTACAGTTCCTCTTAATGTAAATTATCCACACTTTAGATGATTGGTGGCCCCATGGATCCAGTTAATAAGTGGCAGGATTAGATGTAGCCCAATGGAAGAGGAGGTCCTTGATGCTATTTTTGGTATCAAATAAATAAATAAAATCTCAGCTCTGAATTTATAGGAATCTCAGATAAGAAGTACCAAACCCCATTAAAATCCTTGTCATGAACTACTTTCCCTCCCTCTGAAGAAGTGTTCTTTATTCCAATATAATAAATAGTTCAATTCTGTGTGTATGTGGGGGAAACAGGAGAGCACAGCCTTGTACCCAGCCCATCTGGGCTTGAAACCCTGTATGATTTCCTTTCCGCCCACCCCCAACACTACCAAAAGTGATCTCAGAGCACAGATCCAGGAATAAATCCCGAGCATCACCTGATATGGCTGCAAATAACAAGCAAAATAAAACAAACAAACAAAAAATTAAATGGTTAAATAGTTTTTTAAGTGTCCCAAAGGTAGAGCTGGGGAGATTGTCCAAGTGGTAGAGTACATGGCTCCTCTCTGGCACCACATGTCCCCAGCAACACAGTCTCTGGCCTCCGCCACACAAAAACCATCAGGTCAGCAGTACTAGAGTATGGTGATGGTGACCCTATTTGAAAAACCTCCAAAATGAAATCTCTGTGTAATGTAGTGTCAGTACATAAAACAGGAAAGATTTTCAGAAATGGTCATACTTTTGAGAATACAAAAAAACAAGTATTTCCCCCCACAAGTAGTTGGAACTAGATTCTTATCTAAGCTCCTGGAATTCTGAACAATTCAAGGCATCTGTTCTCATGCTATTTACACTGTCAGTGCCAATAAATAAGACATGGAGAACACTTTCGGGTTCTGTAAGTGTCACAAAGCAAAGTAAAGCAGAGCAAGGAGTTGGAGAACAGACTAGTAGCCTAGGGCACAGATGAATTTTTTTTTTTTTTGGTGGAAAGGTATTTCTGACGAGTAATTTCATGTAGCATCTCCCAGCACAATCTCCTTTCCATAGCTATATGGAAAGGAGATTGTGCTGGGAGATGCTACATGAAATTACGTGAAGTGCCTATGAACAGCAGAACAGGGCATACACTATTTTCTAAGCCACTAAGAGAGACTGAGGTGGATTTGGTTGTTTGAGAAAGTGATAAAGGAAGTCATGCTAGGTAGCATAGCTAGAGAAATAGGGGTTTGGATTTCAACTCAAGATCCTTGGTAAGCCCGGGAAGAGAAGTGATTGGCAGAGAGAAGTTATTTGATTCTTTTTTTTTTCAATTAAAATTTCTTTTTGTTTTTCCTTTGATGCTATTGTTGCAATGAGAAAAAGTTATATACCTACTTGATTGTGGGTTCCACACACATAGTTGTGGGACTTACTGTGAAGAGGAAAGGTATGTAGGGGAAACGTACTTTAGTTACAGCTTGAAAATAATAGCCAAAGTTTGTTATCATGTTTAGACACACCTGCCCATATTCTGAAGATAACATACTTTGTTGCAGTGTTGGGGTTCCCAAATATTGCTAAGTAGGATAATACTCACCTCATGTTAGCTGCATAAGGGAATCAAATTTATAATCTTACACTTGTAAGAAAATTTTTTTCCAAAGTCATCTTTTGTACTCTTTATTATCTTCTTAAAACATTGATTTATTGGATAGATAATTGATCTTTCTGCTTTCACTCTTACAAATATAATCAAGGTGCTCTGAAAGTACTGTTTTGGTACACTAGGATTATGGAGTTCGATTGAAGTGGCTAGATTTGGAAGGATGGACATGGTATTGACTGTCTCAGTAATAGAGTCAGGGCTAGTATTGATTATTAAGGTTAACAAGAATAAGGGAAAGGGGATTTTTAGCAGCAGAGAGGAGACTTGGGCTCCACAGTTCTGTTTTTAGACATTTTCAGATTAGTATGCGACATGAATAAGGCTAATTTTAAGAAAACTGTGGATAGAGAGATTTAGCCCTTTCACATTCAATATCTGGGAACTTAAAGGGTCATTTGCTATGACACAATTGGGAGTAAAGTCATTATTATATCTAAACAATAGTTCTAATTTTCACCCTCAGGATAAAACTAGGTCTTTAGAAAGCTTAGTAGTATCAGATAATGATGTTATAAACAGGGACAGAAATCAGGACTTAGATGAAAAAGTACTTTTTCCCCTTAGTCACTAGGGCCTAAGTACCACTGGGGAATTTGATTTGATTTTAGTGCTTGGAAAAGAGGTAATCACTAATAATTCAGGAAACATCAGCTTTCCTGAACTAGGTCTTGAATAGGGCAATATTTGATACTGTTTGGTACATAGCCATGAGTTCTAGCGTCCTCTTTTCATGATTGCTGCCAATATCACTATTAGGAATACTCCAAAAACTCTCCTCTGCTTGGCAACTAATAAGTAAGGTCTCTCATAACTGTCATTTTACTTGGCAGTTACTGTGCAGTTAGCACAGAAGAATGGCAACTGTTCTGATGAGCTAGTGCCCAAGCCATTTAAAAGCATTACCATCATGGACCAATTGATTTTAGAATGATCATTGATCTCTCATGTGAATTATGCTTCTATTCTACTTATCTAGGATGTGGATACTACCCCACTTTTTAAAATATAGTTGGTTTCAAGGTGACAAGGACATATATACCACATATTGGTCACACTTCATTTTACTCTATGGCTTAGAACCATAGTTGTAAAACTTCATAAGGCTTCAGAAAGACTCTGTTCTTTTGGTCCACATATATCCTAGATTAAAATGATAACATAAGGGACTGGAGACATAGTACAGTAGGTAATGCACTTGCTCTGCATGCTGTTGTCTCAGGTCTTATCCCCAGCATCCCAAATGAATCCCCAGCATTACCAGGAGTGATTCTTTAGTGCAGAGCTTGGAATGACCCCTGAGCATCACTGAGTGTGGCCCCAAAACCAAAAATACATACATGCAAAAGAAATGAAGCAATGAAATAATCAAGGTAATGAAATAGGGAAGGTCTCTTTCTTCCCATGTTGTATCTTGGAATTTGATCTCTCTTTGATTAAAAATAAAACATGAAAGGTGCATTCTTTTTTTTTTTTTTAGTTTTTGGGTCACACCCAGCAGTGCTCAGGGGTTACTCCTGGCTCCATGCTCAGAAATTGCTCCTGGCAGGCATGGGGGACCATATGGGGCACCGGGATTCGAACCGATGACCTTTTGCATGAAAGGCAAACGCCTTACCTCCATGCTATCTCCCGGGCCCCGAAAGATGTATTCTTTAAGTCTGAAGTCTTGCATGTAAATGCTAACATAGGGTAAAATGAATTATATATATATCACATATAATAATATTATATCTCAGTATTTTTTTCTTTTCAGTTGCCAACATTAAGTTATTTTTTAGAGCAAGTGCAGACTGTGTTTGATGATAGATTTATGAAGAGATGTGTTGAAATCTTGGGTTGAGGATAGGCGCATGGCACAGCTCCTGTTTGGTCATCTTGCCAAAGGTCCTATCATCTTGGTAAAGGGACACAAACACAGAGAGGTGATATACAACAGACTGAGTGTATGCTGAATTCCTGGGGATGCAAGGGTTGGGAGTGGGGAGAGAAGAATAGAACAAGCTATTCCTCAGGGCTCAAGACAATTCAAATCAGAGACTTGCAAAGTCCATGGTACACCTTAAAGAGTAAAAGGGACAGGTACTTTCTATTTATTCAGACTTTAAATAAATAAATGCTCCTTAAATTTTTTTTCTATTTTGTGGTTTGTAAAACATTTGCTAATGACATCTCAACTAATTTAGAATCATTTCTGAAAGGTGCTGAGAGAGTTCATTTTCTAAAAAGTTGGATGACTTGGAGATTGTTGGCATCCAGGTATTGATCACATTTTTACTGTAGAGGGGTTTGGAAGTACTGATCTGGCATATTTATTTCAAGAATAAAATGACTTACCCCCAGTTTCAGAAGCACTTGTAGTTGAAGGCTTTCTCTGAATCAAAAAAAAAATATATATATATAAATACCAAAAAGAGTAAGATGAGCAAATATAAGGGGATTTTCAGTTAATTTAGACTTT
Source organism: Crocidura indochinensis (assembly GCA_004027635.1). Taxonomy (NCBI): domain Eukaryota; kingdom Metazoa; phylum Chordata; class Mammalia; order Eulipotyphla; family Soricidae; genus Crocidura; species Crocidura indochinensis. Next base: position 9,854 of record PVKC010016990.1, read on the forward strand.
TAACCTATCTGATCTTTTCCAAGTTTATAATTCTTTAAGGAGCAAGCTGGCTTCTGCTGTAATTGATTTTAGCCTGTATAGTAAATCATGTCTGTGGGAGTATTTGCATGTTCCCAGCCCCCAACTGCTTCTTTGAGAACAAGGCTCTTTCTCAGTTGGTTAGCCTCTCAACCCTCCATTGGGAGAATTTAAGCAGTGAGTGACAGAGAATGCCAAAGAATACAAGTGCCAAGTTATTCTCTAATACTGAACTAAAATAAAAAAAGAGGAAATGCTTAGAAAAGCCCAGGGATAGCCAAGAACTTTTTCTGGAGGAAATGTTGAGATTAAGATTTTCAAGGAGGGCGCGGAGAGATAGCACAGCAGCGTTTGCTTTGCAAGCAGCCGATCCAGGACCAAAGGCAGTTGATTTGAATCCCGGTGTCTCATATGGTCCTCTGTGCCTGCCAGGAGCTATTTCTTTCTTTCTTTTTTTTTTTTTTTTTTTTTTTGGTTTTTGGGTCACACCCGGCAGTGCTCAGGGGTTACTCCTGGCTCCATGCTCAGAAATTGCTCCTGGCAGGCACGGGGGACCATATGGGGCACCGGGATTCGAACCGATGACCTTTTGCATGAAAGGCAAACGCCTTACCTCCATGCTATCTCCTGGGCCCCAGGAGCTATTTCTGAGCAGACAGCCAGGAGTAACCCCTGAGCACCGCTGGGTGTGGCTCAACCCCTCCCCCCCAAAAAAAAAGATTTTCAAGGAAAGTTTGTTTTTCAGAGTGGTAACTATTTTTAAATTTGTGTTTGTTTGTTTGTTTATAGTTTTATTTTAAGGCCATACCTGGCTTACTCCTGGCTTTTTGCTTGGGGATTGCACCTGGGGGTGCAATAGTCTTGGGGGGACTATCTGTAGTGTTGAGGTTAGAATTTGGTCAGTTGCATGCAAGTAAGCACTCTACCCACTGTACTATCTCTCTGGCCTCTGAGTGGTTGTTTTTGTTTTATTTTGTTTTTAATTTAGTTTAGTTTTGTTTTTGTTTTCAGGCTACACCCGGTAACACTCAGGGGTTACTCCTGGCTATGCACTCAGAAATCGCTTGGGGGACCATATGGGACACTGGAGGATTGAATCACAGTCCGTCCTAGGTTAGTGCATGAAAAGCAAACACCCTACCACTTGTGCCATCACTCCAGCCCCAAGTGGTTGGTTGTTGGGTTTTTTTTTTTGTTTTTTTTTTTTTTTTGGTTTTTGGGCCACACCTGGTGATGCTCAGGGGTTACTCCTGGTTATTCGCTCAGAAGTCGCTCCTGGCAGGCACGGGGGACCATATGGGGAACCGGGGGATCAAACCGCGGTCCGTCCTAGGTTAGTGCAGGCAAGGCAGGCACCTTACCTCCAGTGCCACCGCCCGGCCCCAAGTGGTTGGTTTTTTAAATTAAATTTTTATTGAGACCAATGTGAATTACAAGTCTTTCACGGTTATATTTAAGGTACATAGTGACAGTGAATTAGGGCAATTCCCACCACCAGTGTTGACCTCCCTCTGCCTGAGTGGTTGATTTTTATTAAGCTACACCCAATGGTGCACTGGGCTTAGTCCTGGTCTTTGCTGAAGAATCACTCCTGATGGTGCTTGTGGGACCAAATGGGGTGCCAAGGTTCAAATCTAAGTCTCAGTGTACAAGTTAAGAGCCCTACCCTCTATGCCATTGCTTCATCCACAAGTGGTTGATATTTAAAGGAATGGTGAGAACAGAAAACCTATGAGAAAACATCAGGAAGTTAAGACTGCACCTCTTCTGGTATTTTGTAAAGATTGAGAAAGAAGTGAAGCATTAAATCTGAACTTTGCTGTACTTATTTGCATGTGACTCCAGGATGTATGAGGAAGTATATCAAAAGTACCAAGGGCAGGAACTTGGACCTGGATGCCACAGGGCCTAGGGTGGTTACATGGACCCTGTGTAATAGCCACACTGAGAAATACAGGACATACATCAGATATAGATCTTAGAAGGTAGGTGGAAGTAAAATGTACAAGTTTTGTTTATTCACTGGGATTCTGGAAATAATGTTTAAGCCATTACAGAAAAATAAATCTAAAGGGAAATTTATCTAGAATCAATAGGGTTGATCCCAGACCCTCCTAATGGCCTTCACTAAGCCATCCCAATCTTGAAATTTGCTTCTGAGAGATATTTATTTGAAAGAAAGCTTCCATCCAGCCACAGTCTGGAAAACTGATTTTTGGTAGTTTCTGTTCTAGGGATATATCAACAGTAGCTTTTGAGTCTACCCTCTTCTCAGCATATCACTGGATCTGTCTGAGCCAGTGATTACCTTGCTCAACTTCTAAGATCAATGACTCTTTCTTTTATTTTCCTAGACTATTGACACTCCACAGATTCTCAGATCAGTCCATGTAAATCTATTATCAGATGAAGAAAGGAGTGTGACAGTCTCTTGGAGCTGCTGCATGAGAATAAAATAAACTGAGTGGCAGGAGGTGAAGGGATTGAATACACATACAGTCCTACTGCTCACAGTTCTAGTGCTAGGAAGTCCAGAATCAAGTTAGCAGCATTGCTGAATTAGGAGACTATCAATGAAGCCTCTTCCCGATTTGCAGAAAACTGGAGAGAGAAAACTTGGTGTGTCTTCCTCTAATCTCACCAGTCCTAAACTCTACCCCCCCTATAGTTTCCTCTTAGTCAAATTATCTCCCAATACAATGGAACCTGAAATACAACATAGGTATATTGGTTTAGGGGAAAAGTCCAAGCAATACCTATCAAAGGCTGTGTGAAGTTCAAGTTTTAGAGCCTCTGGTATTTTCATTTATTTTTTTGGTTTTTGGGCCACACCCGTTTGGCGCTCAGGGGTTGCACCTGGCTAAGTGCTCAGAAATTGCTCCTGGCTTAGGGGGACCATATGGGACGCCGGGGGACCGAACCTCAGTCCGTCCTACACTAGCGCTTGCAAGGCAGACACCTTACCTCTTGCGCTACCTTCCTGGCCCCGGTATTTTCCCTTCTAAGTCATCAACTCAGCAGGCTGATCCCATGTGGACTCTCATTACCTAGGCACTTTCTGACATCTTTCTTGGCAATATTGGTTTCTTTGTTGAGCATTTGTGAGATTCATTCGGTACAACAATATTCTAGGACTCAGCACCTGACAGTCAGGACTCTCAGCTTTGATAGTCATTTCACTTCCCATTTTTAATTAATGTTTTGAGTTACGCCTAGTAGTGGTGCTCAATAATAGGGATCATTCCTGATGGACTTGGGTGGCCTTATGGAATACCAAGTTGAACCCATGTTGGTCATGCAGAAGGCAAATTTTCTACAATCGCTCATTTCACTTGCTTTAATGATTCACCTCCAGAGAGAACGGGAACTGACTACACAAATTAATAAAGAGAGCATCCAAAAGGTTACAGTTCTGGTTTTCTGTAATCAGAGAATACTGTTTATTAATTAGTTCCCATAAGTACCAATAAACTTAATAGGTGTAGAGGTATAAATGTGACTTAATTTCAGAGACTTTTGCACATATACTCATACTGTAAGAATTATTTTAAGAGGAAGGTTTTATTTAATCCTAGTAATTGGAAAATTAACATCTTAGAATTTTGTGTAGGGGATAACTTTTGTTGAATTCTGAAAATAATAACTTTAATTGCTGTTCATTTTTTTCCCAAATGAATTAGATTGCTTTCCCATGGGTCAAGGCCATAAAAGAAGAGGTTATTTTTTTAGGCACAATAATAGAGCTCTTATAATGTTTTTGTTTCATTTTAAGACTTCCCACCAAAAATCTGTTTTTTTTTTAATTGCTCTGGCAAACCTTTCCTGATTTACTTCATTGTTTGAATGGGGTCTTCTCCTCTGCCCTTAGTAGCAGGAAAGGGATAGAACTCTCAAAAGAATATAGTAACTTATGAAGAATTTTTCTTTAACAATGGATGAATTCTTTGTCTAGTTTTGATTTGGAAAGGAGTCATAATAATGCCTTTATAAGTTTTCTAATTAACTTTATTGTTTGCACTTACAGTTATCAGGATCAAGAGTAGAAATCTGTGCTTAGTAAAGACTCAGAACTAGAACCAAGGCTCTTTAAACCTATGATACTGACTTTCCTTTTTTTTTTTTTTTAACAGAATTTTCTTTTCAAAAAAATCTTTCTTTTCTTGGGACTAGAGAGATAGTACAGTGGGTAAGGTGCTTGCATTACACATGGTAGACCCAAAATCTATCCCTGATACCCCCATATAGTTTCCATAGCATTAGTAGGAGTGTTCCCTGAACACAGAGTCAGGAGTAATCCCTGAGAACTGCCAATTGTGGCCCAAAAATAAAATAGGAAAAAGTTGGATATAAAATGTTCTGTTTGCAGTAGGGTATAGAACAAAATAGTAGCTCTAAAATCTAATTTAGATATAACACATATTTAACCAGCAATATAGTGACAGATGCAAGTTGTTAGGTTACACCTTCTTTTATCCAAAATAAAGATCATTCCTGGTTTCTTTGTATCTGTTTGTTTACAACTTGGTTTCACCCAAAACAAAGATTGTCTTATGTGTAAACCTAGGTGGGACAGGCTCAAAATAGCCTGAGTCCTCACTGCCCCAACTGGGGGTGGTCTCTGTACTCAATAAAAACAGTTCTGGCAGATAGCTTGGGGGAGATAAAAGGAAGACTGACATACTATATGTTTTTCACACTCAGCCTGATTTGAATTATTTCATGTGTGATCTTTTTTTTTTCTTTTGGTTTTTGGGTTACACCCAGCAGCACTCAGGGGTTACTCCTTGCTTTATGCTCAGAAATCGCCCCTGGCAGGATTGGGGGAAAATATGGGATGCTGGTATTCGAACTACCGACCTTCTGCATGCAAGGCAAATGCCTTACCTCCATGCTATCTCTCCGGCCCCTCATGTATGATCTTGATTCAGGCTCATTCACCTGGGATTTGAGTTATGATGTGAGAGGTGATTTTACAGTGTTTAAATAAAAATAAAAAGAATACAGATCCCCCCCCCAAAGAAAGAATGATATGGTAGTGATTAGTACTTTATAGTTTACATAATACTTTGTTTTATTTCCTTTGATCTTGCTTCTATCTCTTGGCTTTGAGAATCATTGGTTTGTTGGGTGCCTGGCAGGACCAAGACCTGCTTGGGAGAAGGCAATAAAGAGTGGCAACAAAGAAAGATAATCTGGAATGCAAAGGGAATTTATGAGTTGGGAGATAATATAAAATGTGTGTAGGACTGATTACATACATGAATTACAGGCAAATACAAAATAAAAATGCAGGGGCCTTGGCAACAGAAAAGCATCAGATCAGGCCTGAGGTTCAGCTAAGCAGGACCCTGTGGCATTGCACATTCAGTGTAATGATACTTTTTTGTGAAAAAATTTCTGAAGTTAGGGTGTAATGGGGAATAAAAAATCCTAAGTACAACAGTTGCAAGGACATAAGGGGCAGAAAGGAAAAGCAGAAAGGAAAAGCGACACAGTTTTCTTGCCGGTAAAGTGTAGCAAGGTTTAAATTTATGTTGCAGAGGAAGAAATATCGAAGGTTTGTGAGAATGAAACTGTGCATGGCCTATGTATCATAATCCAGGATTCTGCTCAGAAATGTCTAAGGACTAATGAGCACTGTCTAAGTGGAGGGAACAGCACCAGCACAAAATATGGAATTGGTTGGTTGATTTTAAGGTTGCCTTTCACATCTGTTTGTTGAAACTCATGCACTATTTAATTGCTGTGAGGTCAGAAAACAGTGAATGTGTTATTGCTATTTATTTTGTCCATCTTGAAAAAATTTCTAGAATATAGATTTAGGGAATTATTAATTATGTCTTCAATGTCTTTTTAAAAAATGGGATCTTGAAAAAATGGGACCCATATGTCTGGTGCTGTTTCAGATACATAGTGATTCATTTTTTATATGAATTACATGATTCAAAAGCATTCTGAACTATTTGGGATGAGATCCCTAGCAGCCTTAAGGGAAACTTTGCATGATAATGGGATACATGGTCCAGTGAGTAAAAGTTTATGACGCAACACTTTTCTGCCTGTGGTGCTGGTGTTTGTAGGATGATTTCCCAGATAGTGGGTTCTTGTGCCGAACACATAAAGAATTATGTGACTGAGCTGGAGTTTGAAAGTTGGTTTTCCTGATTTAAGATTACAAAATTGAAGTTTCTAAGCAATGTGGAGAGGAGTGCGAGGAAGAGCAGGACCAAAAGTGACATAGGAGCAATGGTAAAGGGTCTTGGGCTCTTTGGTGGTGGTGGAGGTAGGGTAGTTTTATACAGAAAAATTATCAAAGTTAACTTGATGTCATCCTGTCGCCAATATTACAATATTTTTAAAGAGTTTTAATTTTCCAAGTCACGGACTACACGGATCATCTCTGGGAGATGCCCAGAACGTTTGCTCCAAAGTTTCAGTAGAATTCCCTAAAATGATGCCCTTGTGACGAATTCCATCATCTCTCAACTGGGTGGGTTGAAGGGTGCTGTACTTCGTAGTCCATTCTATAAAGTGAACCAGGGAGACAATGAGAACCATTAGGATTTGAAATCTTCCTGTTCACTCTACACCCTAGCAGGAGGCTGAGGTGAGGTTGCTAGATTGTTAACAGGCTCCATTTTCCTTTTATCTAAGGCAGAGCTTTCAATGAAAAGATACCAAACAATAAGGGATATAAAACTATATTAATAGCTGCAACATAAGTAATAGTGCAATAAAACAATAATATTGCTGGCACTAACACTGAGACTGACCTTGCCAATCCCAGAGTTCTGGGCATGTGCCAGCTATGCAGCTCCAACTGCTGCACTCTTCCTGGCCACTAAATAAGGACTATTTCAAAGCATGTAAGAGGTAGAAAGGATTTATCATGAATTATTTAGGCTCTACAGTGGTACCTATTTTTATATACTTTTCTTCCCTGCACTACTTGTTCTTGATTTTATAGACCAAAAGGAAATGCCTGAGAACAACATCTCCCCACTAATATTTCACAAAATTGAGTATTCAGTATGGTTTAAAGCAAAGTTGTTTTCTTTTTTCTTTCTTTTTTTTTTTTTTTGGTTTTTGGGTCACATCTGGTAGTGCTCAGGGGTTACTCCTGGCTCTGTGTTCAGAAGCCACTTCTGGAATGCTGGGATTCGAACTGGGGTTCGACCTGTATTGGCTGCGTGCAAGGCTAATGCCTCACTGCTGTGCTATTGCTCCGGCCCCAGCGAAATTATTTTCTAACTCTAATCTATGTGAGCATTATTTTGTGCACCAGTTTTAATTATGAAATTTACATTCTAGACTCTAAAACAGAGAAAAATCTTCTTTGTTTATTGCATTAATGTTTCATGTTCACACAGTACAGTAGGATAGGAATACTCATCATGAAGTCCTGAAATGAAACAATACATCTATAATTATTACAAGTGCCAGGAAATCTAAATATATTAATCACCATCATCATCTGAAGTCTTAGTTACACAAAAAGGTCATACTGCTTCAATTAAATGCTAGTGGATGCTGAAAAATAAAAGAGATGGATATTTGTTTTGTAGATTGCCAGTTTCACCCCAATTGTTTCTTTCTGGCCACTAAAATCTCTTGACATTATGAATTTTATATGGTCGGGACTTTATAACCAAACGTTTATATGTATATTTTGGTTTTTGGATCATACCCGGTGGCACTCGAGTGTTATTTCTGGCTCTGTACTCAGAAATCACTCCTGGCAGACTTGGGGGCCCATGTGGGATGCCGAGCATTGAACCCAGGCTGACTGCAAATGCCCCACTGCTATGCTATTACTCCCCCCCAAATGTTTATATTTTAAAATATATCATAAAAGAAAAATTATGTCAATGCATTAAAACACTGAAATAGACTTTTGTATGTTTTGTAGATTTGGCTGAACTTGCTGGTAATTATTTTTAAAAAGATATGTAGAGTTGAACAACTATAAGAAATAAAGACTCTGAGTACCATTCAGGCTTTTTTGTTGATAGTGATCATGCAATGCTCATTTATTTGTGTGGGACAAAGGACCACACAGAATCAGAACTGGGTCAGGTAAGGAAAGTGTCTGTCTACACAATGGATCTGACTATTATTGGTTACTTTGAGAGTTAGAGAAAATGAGGCCCATTAAAAGACACCCAGAATTAAGTTCTAAATCATGCTGTAAGCCTTAGTGAAACCCTCTCAAGCTTATCCTTCTGTTTGGCTATTGATTTCCAAATATAATAGATTAATATTTGAGAAAAAACAGACTTGGCAGTGGCTCCAGAAACAGCAAGGGAAAATCCATTATCTAGGGATAGCATGGATAGATTGCTTCAAAGGCAAAAGTGAAAGAAAAAAGAAGAAAAAAATGAATTTTGCTGACAGAAATCTCATCTGAAAAACAAACAAACAAAAAACAAAACCAACTTGAGCAGTCGTGTTAGGGTAGGTACTTGGCCATCATTCCTTATTATGACAGTATTTGTTTAATTTGGGGATCACATCTGACAGTGCTTTGGGGATTGTGTGATGCCAGAGATTGAACCTGGACCTCCTACAAGCAAATTGTGTGTTCGGTTTACTGTGCTCTCTGTGGCTCTATTCCAAGTTTTTGAAGTGCAAGATTTAGAAAGGATATACCCTATATTTCCTTTCTTTTATTTACCTTAGCAGATGCAGATTTTGGATCCCACATAAAATCAGATCTTTGGTTTATTTTTTTAAAGAAAGTATAGACATGGCTCAGCATTTCCTTTCATGTGTGAGATCCTGGTTTGACCTTTGGAGACTCTGACAAAAAATGGCACATGTGAATAACCCTTCCAAACAAGAATAGAAACAGATATTTGTAACTGAATTTTAATAAAACAGAAAGAGAAGTACTCAGCTTAGAGCATTGAGCATTTTTTTCTCATGCAGATGCATACACTAACGCTAAACTGGCTAGTATTTCAAAATATAGTTTTTCTTATTTTTGTCATTAGCTATCATGACAGGACAGTGACAATGTAGTATTAAACCTTGATGTCACTTGGTTTGAAAGACCTTTCACAGGTTGAGAGACCTTTCACAAGATTGAAGGCAGTGGAAGGACCAAGGAGACAATACAAAGAGTTACCTTTTATACCAGGTTTAGTCCTAGGTATATCAGATGTCCCATTAAGAACTGCCAGAAATAATTCAGCATGAGTCAGGAACCCCTGAGCATTGCTGGAGTGTGTGTCCCAAACAAACAAAAAAGGACTGAAGGCAGTACAATGGCAGATGTGAACTCAGCATTCAGGGCACACTTGATCAACATGTACTTCACACTTCCGGAAATAGACAATAGGCCATATTAGACCATGCCAACATCCTTAGAGTTGGCAAATGCTGTGCTTTTAGGACTAGGCTAATCTGAATCACAAAACTGGTGGCATTTGTCCCACTCCTATATTTATTTATTTTTTGGTACAGAGATCAAATTCCATTTACCCACAGAGCTGCTGGTAGTATATACTGTGACCTTGAAGGAATTAGAAAAAGGTTGATTTCAGAACTCACTGGTATAGATTTGAGCCTTGCTTATCACCCTGTTTGTGGAAGGTGAGCTGCCCACAATTTCCTACAAGGAGGAAAGGAATTACAAAAGGTGTTCAGCCTGTCCCTGACTCAATCCTTTTCTGTTAAGGTGGCTTTTCTTCCAAAGATTCATTTTGCTTAACCAAATCACACCATGAATGAATTCAAAAGGAGAAGCTAATAATAGCAATTATTTCAGGCATTATGTTAACTTACAAGTGCTGTTTTTATTGTCCAGAATACTGCTTCTCTACTTTACTGGAAGAAACCAAATTCATCTTGCAAAGCTTTAATTCTTCTAGGATATTCCTGATACTGAACTTATTTTCTTCTCTGAATACTTGGAGTATTTGATGTGTTTATGTTTTTTTCATGTTTGTTACAATGCGTAATGAAAATGATTGTGGTCATCTATCCTAGTGGACTCTAACTCTTGGAATGCAGAGGTTGTGATGCTCATTTTTATATTTTCAGCTCCTGATTGGTTCTTTAGCCACAAATAGGTGCTGAACACATAGATTCTGAATTCTGAATTGTTTTTTGAATGAGATGCATTTGAGTTTGGTACACACTGTGGTGTTTTCATTTAGATTGGCAAGTCCCAGGAATTACACAGTAGGCACAGAAGAAAGAAACAGGCCAGAGCTCTCTTGTTTCTCTGTCCAGGTCCTGGTTCTATTTTCCCACTGCTGCCATTGGTGATTGAATCAGCCAGTTTTAAGAAAAAGTTCTGTACATAGAGGTTTTATTTATGCCTGGCTCTTTATTTATTCAAGTCTTGGGAACTATGGAACCCAAGAACCTAAGAAATCTTTGGTTGTCTGGAGTTGAGGTAAATTTACAGCCTTTAATCACTTAGAAAGGTGATTGAATGGGAAGCATTGTACTGTGAGATAATATGCTAGGAACGTCCAAACCCAGTCTGCAATGGGCACCGTTTAACTGGGGAGGTAAATGCATTTTATATTTACTAGTGGTTTGCAATCTTTTCATACCTGTAAACTGGCACTGCTTGCTGGTTTGGTGGTATAATCATTGCAAAGGTCAAAAATGACCCCAGCCAAATCTTCATGGAGATGACTTT
>PVKC010016991.1:0-20471 GCA_004027635.1 Crocidura indochinensis
AAGAAGAAGAAGAAGAAGAAGAAGAAGAAGAAGAAGAAGAAGAAGAAGAAGAAGAAGAAGAAGAAGAAGAAAGAAGAAGAAAGCATTCAATATCCTCCTGCATTTCTCATAAGACCCAGAGCCCCATCAGATCCAGGAGTGGGACAAGATCTCTCCACATTGCCGTTTCTCAACAGGATGCACACATAAGAAAATGTCTGGAAATTTCTGTATGACTCAACTGGCAATGACAGTGGTTGCTAATTTTGTACATGGATAATATTGCATGGGCCAGCTTGGCATACTGCCACAACTAGTCCCTTTTCTGGGACTTTTCTGTTGAACCTTGAAACAACTCAGAACTCCTGGGAAAAGAAAAACAACAGGGAAGTGGAAGTTATTATTATGCTTTGAGCATAAGGCTCTTCTCTCTCATGCCGCATTTCTCTCTTACAGGGACAGATCTCTCTGATCCAAGAAAATGCTTTTATTGTAGCCTTTTTTTAATCATCATCACGACCATCAGTGTGCTATTGGCTAAAATAATGTTGGATAACAAAAATCTCAAAAGCACTGAAGGTTTTCCTTCCAGGCACTCTTTCAAAGGAAGACTGCTGATTTCTATTCCAATGTGTGTGAGAGAGAACTGCTTAAACATTTGCCATCACAGTGGAAAATCTTGAGGCAGAAAAATAAAAATGTTCACTTGTTGTGTTTTGAGTAGCCAAATTGCATCCAATCTTATAACAGTGAAAGTGATTTGTTGCTAAGCAATTCCATAAATCTTCCCAAGTCAGGTTTTAACCAAACCAGTGAAAGCTTCCCCTATAATTTTTCCCCCATTAGAACACAATTTTTGCTTGAGTAACAATATGTAATCTGATCATATGGGAAAAGAAGAAAAATTTTGTGGCTATAATTAAGTCATAGGACAACACGAATATTTAATAATAAGCTTAATTTTTGTAATGCAGGAAAATATAAATAATAAAAGATCCAGACAATGATTCTTGGTTCTATGTTAGCAGTGCATATCAAAGTAGCCCTGGGATTAACTCATAAGTAGAAAGAATAGGGAACAACAGCTCTGATCTCTTTCTACAAATCCCTCCACTTACCATCCATTGCACCCTTTGATCTACCTACTTTGAGAAAGAGCATCACTATTGACTAATGACAACCAGAAAAACAACAAGAACCACCAAAAGAGGTATAAGTTGTAATGTGTTTATTAAAGATCAATCATTTTATTAAGAATTATAAGCTGATAAGGAAAACTTACACACTACATCTTCTTCAAAAGCAATATATACAGATTTTATTTTAGTTACCAGTACATTCCATTCCAAGACCCAAAACAGGCGTCTAACTGAAATATTATTGGGTGTAAGTAGTGAAGGATTCACTACCTTCGATTCACTACCTGCAAAGATAAATCATATATCTACTTGTGTGTGTGTGTGTGTGTGTTCATGCAAAAAGAAAGAGAGATACTCAAGGCAGCTTTAATCTTAAACCTAAAGCTAAAGCACTTATAGAACAAAGGATATAGTCCTTACTATCTGTATGAATTTTTATGTATGTTTACATATTTTCAGTAAGTAAGTAGGGGGTTGGAAATGAACCCTGTTGAGATTTTGCTAGGTGACAATACAATGAAAGAATATAGTCTTTGCAGCCAATCTCCTGGAAAGCAAGAAAGCCAACAACAAGCGCTCACACTGGCTTTTAGTTGGATTTGACTTTAGCTCCTAGTGTCTATGAGCAATAAAGGAAAACTAGAGCAGAACATTTCCAAGGATATTAGGGGATTTAATGAACAAGAATAGCATTTAAGGGAAAGGGGAGTAAAAATGAACTTTCCTCTGTGAAAAGTACCCTTGTAATTATGCATATATCTTAATTAAAATCGCATGTTCTGCATTTTCTGTTGGCCTCATATAATTAAAACTTCATCACAATTGATGTATTTATAATTATAGCCAAATGGTTCTGTTAATGTACATCTATTCCATGCTGAAAAACAACAAAAATCATGCACATTTTTTAAATTGTTTCTTACCGTAAATTCAATCTTCAGATAGAAAAGCTCAACAACTGCGTATCTTGAAAATAAAATATCTTTAATATCTTTGAGCGCAATAGTAGCAGCTTTAAGTGTGATATAAAAAAATCCTAATTTTTTTTTTTGGTTTTTTTTTTTTTTTTTGGTTTTTGGGTCACACCCGGCAGTGCTCAGGGGTTATTCCTGGCTCCATGCTCAGAAATTGCTCCTGGCAGGCACGGGGGACCATATGGGGCACTGGGATTCGAACCGATGACCTTTTGCATGAAAGGCAAACGCCTTACCTCCATGCTATCTCCCGGGCCCCAAAATCCTAATTTTTTGCAAAAGCATAAACCCAAAAAACTTTTAAGACATAATCTATAGAGAGAACAATAAAAATAAAACAAATGGTAGAAGGACTATTTGAGGTCTTAAGGAGCTTTCACTCTCTCTATCTCTCTTTCTTTGACCTAAATGAATTGATAGGATACAATCAAATCTCCTCAGGCTATAATCAATGAGCTTTAAGTCCCCAAAACGTTTCCACTAAAAAAAAAAAAAAATAGCCTCATGCTACAACATCTGTGCTTTCATTTCTGAATGCAAAAATGATGACCCAACTAATGTCCATTATTACATCTTTACTGAAAACCCCTTTTCTAATTTTTGTCAATATTGTTTTTATTTTTAAGATAAAAGCAATACAGTATATGGGCCAGAGAGATAGCACAGCTGTAGGGCATTTGCCTTGCAAGCAGCCAATACAGGATGGACAGTGATTCGAATCCTAGCATCCCATATGATCTTCCATGCCTGCCAGGAGTGATTTCTGAGCACAGAACCAGAAGTAACCCCTGAACCCACATGATGTGACCAAAAAAAAAAAACAAAAAAAAAGAATATAAAAGTAATACAGAATATAAAAGTTTGTGTTAGAAATAGTAGAAATAGCTCTCCTGGCAGGAGAGATACCATGCTCACAAAGGTGGTTTTCCCAGGGTGAGGCTTATCCATTGCTCTCCGAATGTGCTGATCCCTGCGATTTCCCCAAATGTGGGAAACTTGACTGCATAATTTGTGGTTGTGGGGGACTGCGTTCATGCTCTCCCCTGAAAAAAAAAAGGAAAAAATAGTAGCTTATGAACTTGAGTCTCAGGCTGACTTTAGAAGCATATATCAGGTGTGATATCTGTACAAGTCTTAAGATAGGTATTTTGTGGGCTAAGTCATGTCTACAAAATATTATTCAGAAGTTGTAACCTTTCGAATCTCTAAATGCTTGGAAATAGGGTCATAAATGGCCCTGATATTGGGTCTCTACATGAGAGAAATCTGAACACACATATACAAGGGTAAGACCACATAAGGATGTAGAAAGAGGCAGATATGGGAATGTTGTGACTACAGACCTAAGATTGCCAAGAAAGCCAGCTACCACCTACTGCCAGAAGAGAAATAGAGTAGATCCTTCCCTGAAGGACCCTTGACATCTACCTGTATACTTCTGACCTCCAGCTTTGGAGTGAGAACTGTTTCATGGTCCATGGTTTCATGAGGTCACCCCATTAGTGGATCTTTGGTAATACAATCCTAAGAAACTAATAGAGACATATGAAGTGCTGGAAAGTTTATCTTCTCAGGATTTTAATTTCTATTCTCTTCCCACAAGATGCATAAACCAATGTTTCTCTTTGTTCATCAAGAGGAGATGATTCTCAAAATTTTAGAAACTACCTTTGTTTCCTTTGTCTCAAATAAGCAAACTTGGGGCTTGAGACATCACAGAAGCTAGTGTGTATTTATTCTCAAGTTGGACATGATCCGATGCAGCCATTTAGAAATGGTAATGAATCTAAGGGTCTGGTTGCCATCTCAGGCATATGCCTCAAGCCTGAAGAAATCTGTCTTGTGAGATGGTCCAGACAGCTATTAAAAGAAAAAGAAAATTGAATTAGTCATTGTTCCCAGACAGTGATACAGAAACATAGACTCAGGGCATAACATGGAGATACAAATCCAAAAGATCCATACACTCTCCACCGGAATGCTCCACACAGATCAACATGCAAGTGGTTTAGCAGGACATCTGCTCCTCTTCTGAACCAGTGTCTTGTCAATAACTGCTATGCTGCAGGTATGTAGAGAGGCTGAATGCATAAGCTTATAAGACAATGTAGTCCTAAGCCTAGATGCAGATAAACAGATACCCTGGGGAGAAGACAGTAAGAGTCATTAACCAGATCCTACAGTGCTCTCTAGGTAACAAAACACTTTCACATTCTTTTCTTGGTCTAGTTCTCATAACAGCCCTGGTGATCTCATTACTGTAGAAATGTAGATTGTTGGATCATTTGAATGACTTTCCCTTGGGTACCCAGAGATGTTAGTGTTACTAGCATCAGACCTTCTAACTCCACAGGTTCTGCTCCAATTTCCCAGGAGAGTTAGTTGGAATGCCTATACTAGCCCTTTTACCTGGAGCCAGCTCAGAGGCACAAGCTTTGTTAGAATCAATATAGTTACTGGCACATATATTACCAATTCACATGCCCTTTGAATTAAGACACAGTCCTGAGCCAAGTTCCACAATTTATCTCAAAAAGAACATGATAACACTGATCATTCCAGGTAGACTGGTGAAGGCTGAATTCTGCAACCGTCTCAAAATGGAGTGGTCATATTCCCCCTTTTGCCTGAAGGCATAGAAGCCCCCATCCACACCCAATACCCTCTAGCATAGTAACGGATCAGTTCCATAACTGAACATCATCATATTGTCAAGCCATCTAGTTGCTCTAGCTCCATAGTTCCTGGAATACATGGCCTTGAGACACCTCTAAAATTCATAGTACTGATAGCCCACCAAAAACACAGCAATTTTGATGGGAAAGTTGTATGGAAGACCATAAAACTCAATGAGCAAAAACAATAACACAGAAGACTCAACTTGGCATCAACGAACTCAGTAGATCCTCAGACAATGACTTTAGTAATGCTATTGTGATATATAACAATGATTACAGCTTGACTTTTATTTGATAATTCCTTTCACCTTTTTGTTGTAACAAGAAATATGAAGTAAAGATTCTTATGCTTGCTGAAGGAAGACTTGTGTTGTTAGTGGGAAACTGGAGATATTGTTAGAGGGAAGGTCATACCAGTGTTGGGACTGGTGTTGGAACACTGAATGCCTGAAACAACTGTATTATTAACTTTTTAAATCACTGTGTAGCAGTAGTCATAGTAGAATAATAATAATACAATATAATGTGTATTATATTGATTATTATAAGGCATATTTTTTGTTTTCTTTTTTTGCTTGTTTTTTTTTGGGGGGGTCACACCCGGCAGTGCTCAGGGGTTACTCCTGGCTCCATGCTCAGAAATTGCTCCTGGCAGCACGGGGGACCATATGGGGCACTGGGATTAGAACCAATGACCTTTTGCATGAAAGGCAAACGCCTTACCTCCATACTATCTCCCGGGCCCCGATCATTGCTTTTTTATAAGGCATATTTTAAGTGCGTCATCTTAAATGAAGTGTGACATTCAAATGAAAGGGGGAAGGTTTTATTAATCAACATAACAATATCTTTGCCTAAATAAGATAACTTTATATTATATTATTTTCCTCTTAAACTAATATACTTTTAAAATGGTGTATGTATCTTCTAATCATTAAAATTACTATTCTAGGTGCTATGTATAAATGACTAAAAAAGATATGGGCACTCTTTTCCTCCAGGAGACATAAGTTGGATCCCAATTCAAAACACTGGGCCTAGAGTAGCCCCTAAGCACTGCCAGTGTGGTCCAAGTCCCCACCCCCTGCCAAAAAAATACTACTTTAGTTACTATTACTGGTCAAAGGTATAAATATAAAATCTGAAGAAACAAGTAATAAGTGTTAAAAGAAAACATAAGGTACCAATTATCTGCTAACAAAATACTGCTGAAATATTTATTCATTTAACATCAAGCAAATATAATTTCATTTTAAAAAGCTGAAACTATTAAATATTTTGTATAATGAAGTAAAATCAATATTGGTTATGATTGAAATTTTATAATATAATTTATATAAATAATTTTCAATTATTGAATTGATCAACATAGTCTAAATATTTTTCAGGGCCACACCTAGAGGCGCTCATGGGTTACTCCTCTCTCTGTGCTCAGAAATTGCTCCTGGCAAGCTCGGGGTAACAAGCCTTGGGGTGCTGGGGATTGAGCCCAGGTCTGTCCCAGGTTGACCGCGTGTAGGGAAAACACCCTACTGCTGTACTATCGCTTCGGCCCCAACACAATTCTAAATATTAAAGAAATTGCAAAACTAATAACTCCAGAGTTTGATGTTAGTAGGAGTTCTAGAAGCATTCCAATTACATTGAAAAGATTTTGTGACATTAACTTCCGTTAAGACTGCTCAAAAGGTCTCTTATTTTTAGCTAATAAGAATGACAAAATGAGTCGTTAGAAATGAAAAAATTGCTTACAGTAAAAAACATAAAAAGGTCATTCTTAGCACTCAATAGTTTTTAAAGTGCACTTTCTTTCTCTGGCGAATGATGGGAATAAAATGCCAAAGTGATTTTAAAAATATGCCTTTCGGTCATCATGTTCAAACCGGGTCAGCTCCAGAGACTCACTATTTTCTTGAACAAGATGTAAACCGAGCTGTGAAAGATCATGGGTACACACCAGCTCACACAGCAGAAAGTTGGTCACCTCAAGAGGAGAGGGTGAACCAAACCTCTGCCCTGTTTAAGCCATGCTTGCTGCCTTCATCATCCAGAATCACTGTTTCTTCTATGGCCCTGCCTCATCACTGACCCTCAAGAATTCCTTTCAGGGACACCAATCTGACCATACTTCAATTATGCTGGCTTAGGACTGATATCACCAAGGTATTTTGAAGTGAGTTTGGACAACTTCCCCTTGTATCATCTTTCTTCCAGGAGGCCTGGCAGCTGAGTACATGCCCCTGAAAGTCATTGTATCTATAATAGTGCTTTAAATTTCTGAACAACTTCATTTGTTTGATGGGAAGTCAAACAATTTGTTTGATTTGATTTTGTCATCCCTAAAGGAACACTCCAATTTAAGAAAATGGGTAGCTAACAAAAAGAGCTTACTAAGACCTTGTGCCATTGTATTATTGACTTTATTGGAGATAGAATAATTTTCACAAATGTGCTTGCTACTGTACTTTTTCTTTTTTCTTTATTTTCTCCTTTTTCCTTCTCTTCCATTTTCTTTTTCTCATTCTAATTTTTTTCAATAACTATGCTTTCATTTACTAAAATCAAATTTATTTTGACCAACTATGTCAACTCCGTGATTGATTTTCTTTAAATCAATAAAAATAAATTGCTTTTGTTTTCTAGACACACCCAACTCTGTGCTGAGGGCTCATTCCTCGCCAGGATCTGGTGATCCTATGAAATTTGATTTTCAATTTGGGGATTAAACCAAAGTTGACTGCATGCCAGGTAAGTGTTTTATTCCATACTATCTCTCTGTCCCTAAAACAACAAAAAAAATCGATTCTCCCTATTTCTTTTTTCCAACTCAGGATAAAAAGCATCAAATTTCACCCCATAGGTTAGTGATTAACATAATAAAATACCAAACTCCTGATGAAATTGATGAACTTCCATTCATATTTAGAGGAAATTTCTTTTTTTTTTTTTTGGAGAGAGGTTTTACATTTCTGATCTATTTGTGACTTTTAGGATTAATAACAGATATGCTTTTTGTTTCTCAATCGAAAGAAGGCTGGATTGTGTGTGTGTGTGTGTGTATGTGAACTTGGGCACTGTCTCCAAGTAAACTGTAGGACCTATAGCACAAAGACTCTAAATACAGGTTTCCTGAAGAATAGTTATATATTTCTATCTCAGAAAAGTATATTCCAGTTGGGATCATAACAGTAAATCACCTTGAGTTTCTACAAAACTTATTTTCCATCTCTATGAGTATCCTCAACTTCTTGAGTATAGTTCTAATTAAAAAAATGCGCATCCAAAACTACTAGAATATGGAAGTGTTCTTTTTGATTTTTTAAATTATTTTATTTAAACACCATGGTTTACAAGTTTGTTCATTAGACAATTGTTGGGGTTTTTCAGTTATAAAGTTGTTCATGATTGTTTCAATTAGAGTGTACAACATCCTTCACCAGTGCACATATCCCACCATCAATGCCCCTGTTTGAAAGTATTTTTAGAGGGAAAGAAAGAAATATAGATATTTTTAATATAGGTAGAGATATAGAGTAGAATAATCCTGACTGACTAACCCAGATGCTGTGAATGGATATGGCTATGACAGTGGGTGAAACATGGGATAAATAATGCAGAAAAATATGTTTACTTACAAAAATACTGATAAAACAGATGAGTGGCAAGAAGTGATTTGGGACAATGGTGATGGGAACGTTGCACTTGATGATAGGTGGTGTTCTTTACATGACTGAAACCCAAACACAATCATGTATGTAATCAAAGTGTTTAAATAAAATACAAAAAATAAACAAGATAGATATGTAAAGCAAACTGGTCTCAATTAGAATGAATATTGGCCTGGATAATATCTCTCTAAAGCATGCTATAAATGTAGGCACTGAATTGGCCCATTAGAGATGCCTCTGGATTAGACACCAATAGTTCTGAAATTTTCCCCAAGATTCTGTGAAAGCTTCCAGGAACTTTTTCACTCAGAGAAGAAACTTTCCAAATCTATATGCTGAGCTACTAATTAATTCATAATATATTCCCTTTCACAATTGTGTATTCTGGTTAGGTTTTTTTTGTAAGACAGAGAACCTCCAAAATTATATTATAATTATGTTCTTGGGTGAAGTAACAAGTAAAATTCTCCATTTACTTTTGAGTTGTTGTTGTTCTTGTTGTTGTTGTTGTTATTGCTATTATTATTATTTTATTACTGGAAGTTTACTTAAACAACTGGTTCATCTTTTTATCACAATTGTGAACTCTTATACTCAAGTATTATTTGATTTAAGATAAGCTTTAACATGTTAAAGAAAAGCAAAGTTTACGATTAAAAACTTGCTATATGTAAAAAGAAAATTAAAAAAGAAAAGAAAAAAGAAAAAACATGCTCTAGCTGAGGAATTTTTCAACTGAAAGCCAAAAAAAGTATATAAAGAAACAAGACATTGAAGGTAAATATAGTGTTTGAGGAGATTTCATTTTGCTTAACAAACCAAACAGAAAAATAATTTTCATAGAGTAGTTTTCCAATGTGTTTGCAATATTCTATGCATGGCCCATAGTCACTAACCTCAAGTCATTTAAAAGAGAGACAATATATGCTGAGAATCCGAAGAGTATTTGGCTAGGAATAAACTTGACTTCCAAAATCAGGCAACATCACTTAGCAAAATTAGGCCACTGAACACAGGCAGTATGGAGTGGATTGAGACAGATCCTAGCATTTCTGCTCAGTCTGACAGCATTGGGACAAGATGGGCTTGGTCTTCATTTCAAAGAAAGATGATGAACTGTCAAGTGCCCTCATGTTGTTTTCCATGACATTTTCAAATACTGATAGGTATTTATGTCTAAGTCTGAGTCTCTGTGTCACTTAATAAAGTTGAAATTCAGGAGCATGATAGCATAGATATCTTTGGAAAAATATTTAAAACAACTTTTATTTTCAGATCCAAGTGGGTCCAAATTTTTATGAAATCTACTCAATGGCTAGAAGAGAGAATTTTGAATCCTGTTTTGAAAATACCAGGTGAATTGTGTAGAAGTGGCAAAGGCAAAGAAAGCTTGTGGAGCTATTTCTATTGCAGAGAAAAATCACAGGGTAATATTGAATCACTTAAAACTAAGTCATCAGAGGCTCATGATGTCTTTTCACTGTCAGAGGATTTTAAATTCATAATGTACATCACAATCATTGTGATGATTAACTCAAAGTGACGGCCCTTCTGAATTATCTGCAGAAGGCAGCAACAGCACAATAGAATGAGGTAGAAGGTGGACAGTTCTTTTCTGATTAAATCAATCTTGTCTGTCATAAGACAGTCTCAAAATATTTTACTGAGTAATAAGGAAAGAGAAAGAAATGGCAGTACTTTGATAGGTTGGGAGTGTTGTAGATTTCTTTACTCTCTTCAGGATCTGAAGAAAAATGAAGGTGGAAAGAATCCCAACATTTTATCTTAATTTCTTTCTCTTTTTTCATCTTAAACTGCAATGAAGTGCTACAGTCAAATCAAGCAGGTTGGTATTGTCAGACCATGCCTGCCCCTTCTTGGAAGGATGTTTAGAGAGACTGAAACAGCCCAGTAGTATATATGAGGGAGATGTTAGCTTTGATGTTTGAAAGCTTATTCAAATGGAAAATGACTATATGTGAGACTTGTAAGAACTCATGACAGGATAGAATAGTTCTTTTCACTTGCATGGCTGTCTTTAAATTTTTTTTTAATTTGGGGTTGAACTAATAGTACAGTAAGTAGGGGGCTTGCCTTGGGCGTTGTCAAACCAGGTTTGATTCCCAGCACCCCAAAATGAATGATCATGAGTGCACAGTCAAAACTAAGCCCTGAGCATTGCTGGATGTGGTCTCCCCAAAATTAATATTTACCATTTTAATTAATTCCTTTAACTCCTTCTCTGCCCTATCCCCATTTTTACCTTCTTTCTCTCCAGTATGCCCAGTTTAATTTTTAGTGCTTAGCATTTTTTTTCTCTATCCTTATGCCCTAAATCCCCAATAGACCTTCACATTCTGTTCTTATAAATACCATGTCCATAATACCTGAGGCAACATTCTGGCTCCTTGACACACTGTTCTACAAAAAGAATGCTCATATGCTGCTTCCGGTCTGGCCCAGAAGCAAAGCCTGGAATCAGAACTCTCATTCCAGTGTGTTACAGTGGTGGGATACTCGATGGGAGAGAAAAATGGCAAAAATTAGAAGGCATCCTCTGAAGGGTAGAGTGGCACTTTTGCCAGGACTGTGAGCATCAAAACTTCTAGCAGTATAAATACACTAACTTGATACGGGGTCTGGGTCATGTCCCAGATGTGCTCATTGCTCACACATGCATGAAGCTCAGTACTGAAGATATAACCAGGACAATAAGCCCACAGCTTATAGATGCACTCAAATAAAAGATAGACAAATAATTTCTCTCAATCTTCTAACAGATGTCTCTCTCTCTGTATCTGTCTATCTATTGTCTCCACTGCCCCTATTCTTTGAGAACAGGCAACACATCTTATATTTCTTTTTTGTTTTCTCTCTGTTAGCCAGATCCCTCTACTCAGAGCTAGAAAGGGATCATAAGAAAAAGCAGGTTTGGGGCTAGAATGATAACACAGCAAGTAGGACACTTGCCTTGCATGTGGTTGACCCAAGTTTGAGTCCCAGCACACAATGTAATTCCAAAAGCCTACAAGGAGTGATCCCTACGTGCAGAGCTAAGAGTAAGCCCTAAGCACTGCCAATGTGCCACAGAAAAAGAAAAAAAGGAAAAGCAGATATAAGAGGTATTAAGAAGTATTCCTGTCCCAAAGAAACTCTACCATTCACCTACAACACATGACAGTTTTTATGTCTGAATGACATTTCTTAACCCTTGCTCATTTGCTTATTTTTAATATATTTAATTATGGTAAAATATATATAGCACAAAGTTAATTATTTAACCATCTTTGCAAATGCACTTTTTGCTTACTCCTTCCCAAAGCAACCATATTCCCTTTTCTCAAGAGTTGAACGCATAACAAGGTAGTAGAGGTCAGTTGAACTGATTTTGATCATTTGAGATGTGGGGAGAATGGTGGAATCCATGAGGCTCTGGATTCCTAACTTACAAAACAAGATTTCTGCAATGTAACCAATTCTGACATTTGGTACACATGTCACCAATGCTCAGGCATGTTTGTGTTCAAAGGGGAAAAAATTAAATTGTCATCTTTCGAGCTTAAAAATCTCAGCATTGCATTGTGAGCTTCTGGCATCCACACACACGTGATCATCACAACACACGGGGATGCTGTGTACTGAAAGAATATAAATAATGAAAATTCTGCATTGAGATTTTTGTTGACAGGACTCCATTGTCATGTCGTACCTCGTGTGAGTATGGAAAAATTACATGAGTTTATTTTTTAAAAATGATAGTTCCTGCTCCATTCCTCAACCCCATGAGATGAGATCAAATAGCTATTCGGAAGTAAGAATTGACAGTATTTAAAGAGCTATCATTGATATAAGGCAGAGAGCTGACTAACATTTGGTGGAATGAGTTCTCAGATACACCCACTCCCCATTGTGTCCAGGGCCCCCGCAACACCACATCGTGGGGTTCAGATGTTCACGCTATAAAACGTTGCCAAGTCCATCCTTAGCCCTTGTTGGATGTTCTGTTTCATCAATCCCTTTTCATTTATGATTCCTTCGTATTTCTTAAGATAAAAGCTTGCACTGCAGAAACAGTCTAAAGTCTACCCCCTACATACAAGCTGATCTCCAGATTACCAGTGAAATTGCTGCCTTTGTATACTTATGGACTGACGTGATAACTGAAAATAACTTCCATTAGCACTATAAAAACTCCAGCTGATACCAAATGAATTTCATTTGATACCAGCAGAGAAAAATATTGGCTACTGAGATATTCTTTGTTCATGGTTATTTACAGCTAGCTAGAATCCATGGGCAAGGCAGCCAAACAGAAGGCGCCAGATGATTCCCATCTCCCAACGACTTTGCAGGGAAGGTCTTCCACAAAAGACTGACTCCCCTTCATTCGCTGAAATGTGGGAACTCTTGTTGCATCTGGTTCACCAGCCTGCATAAAAATGTCTGGTAATTAAATGTTTTGAAATATGCAAGCTATAAGCAGACACTGGAGAAAGGTACTGTAGTATGGAACCTGAATCTTTTTCCTCACCTTTGAACCTCCACCCCATTAGCATTCTAGACGATATATTTTGGATTTTCTCAGAGAAAGTTCCAAGTCTACTTCGGGGCATTTAAGAAAAGAGTAGGGCCCGGGAGATAGCATGGAGGTAGGGCGTTTGCCTTTCATGCAAAAGATCATCGGTTCGAATCCCGGTGCCCCATATGGTCCCCCGTGCCTGCCAAGAGCAATTTCTGAGCATGGAGCCAGGAGTAACTCCTGAGCACTGCCGGGTGTGACCCAAAAACCAAAAAAAAAAGAAAAGAAAAGAGTAAACATATCTCTCTCTCTGTCTCTCTCTCTCTGTCTCTCTCTGTCTCTCTGTCTCTCTCTCTCTCACACACACACACATTATATAATTACTAATACTTAAGAATCAATATTTTTTATGTTTCCTCAAAAGTTTGGGGGATTTCTAGAGAATAACACAAATGCCATTTAAACCTCTTTTGGCTGCTTTCCTCTCAGGGAGAAACCACGATCTTGATATGAATATTCTTTGCGTCCTCTCATCTTTTTATCCTTCAAATACAATACATATTCATATCCATAATATCTTTCTATTCCAGCATGCAGTTTTCTCATTCAACACTATTTTTATTGTAAATATTTATGCTAATTACCATGCTAACTATTTTAATTGTACAGCTCAATAGCAATAATTACATCTACAATGGTGTGTAGTTCATACTAATATCTGTTTCTAGGACTTTATCATTTCAAAGAGAAACTTGATATCAATGAAACAACAATTTCCCATAACAACTCCCTAGCGCCCAGTTACTACCGTTGTAATGTACCAGCTCTTAGGTGGGTTACATAAGTAGAATGATGCAGTATTTGCTTGTAAGTCTACCTATTTCACTTAGCATGTAACCATTATACTTTGATTTCAACTCATGCTAATATATACTGATCCAGGTCATGTAGCTTAAATATTGTAGAGTAGTAAAGTATCCCAGTATATTAGACACAATAATTTATCCCTAAAAAAGAACAAATAAAGAGAGCAGAATAAAGTGTCTGCCATAAAGGCAGTCTGGGGGTGAGGGTGGGGCGGGATGATGGGAGGATAACAGGGAAAATTGGTGGCAGGAAATGAACACTGGTGAAGGGATGGATGTCGAAACTCTTGACAAAAATTCAACTAACAACTTCTTAACTCTGTATCTCATGGCAATTTAATAAAAATATACATAAAAACAATAATTTATCCCTTACTCTATTGAAGACCTTCTCCAAAGACTCCTACTTAGAAGATTTCTAATCTGAGCTATTTGACTATATCTGCTGTAAAACACAGTAAGATTGTCAAGTTACTGATAATCCAGGTGGTGAAACAAAACAAGCCTACAATGAGCACTAAGTGCGGTGGTATGCAATAAGGAATAAGCAAACAAAACTGGCAGCCTCCAATTCAGTAAGAAGGTAACCTGGGGTGTTGGGCCAGAAGCAGACATCCAAACAAGGGCAGAGTAGAGGTAAACTTGAAGACTCAAGATTAAACAGCACTTTGGGAAGTTGATGAGGATACTAATAGGGGAGAGTGAGAGGAAACACAAGTGGGTGAAATCAAGGAAACTCATTAGTCATTGAGGTGTGTCAAGAATTATTTGATAAAATAAAGTAAACCAGGCACCACCTGGGAGAAAACATGTGCCATACAATCTACTGAACAAAACCTTGCATCTTGAGTATATCATTAACTCCTACAATTCAAGACCAAAAAGATAAACAATTCCTTGTTTTGGAGAAAATACATGTAGGGGTATCACAGAAGAAATGTTTGTACAAGTAATTAAGAATCGACAAAGACATAAAGCAGAACTAGTGAGGAAAGGTAAATAAAAAGGAAAATAACAGAGGTTAAGAGATAATACAGGTGTTAAGGTACATGTTTTTCAAGTAGCCAATCCCAGATCAGTCCCTGACACAACATGGTACTGCTGGAAACTACCTTGTAAACTTCTGCACACTACTGAGAATGGCCCAGGTAACACAGGGGCTGGGCAATGCTGCATCTCAGGTTCATGCATGAATTACTGGTCTAGTTGGCCAAGAACTACTAAGAAAGATTCCCAGGCTACTTTAGTACTGCCTGAAGGGCACCCCATCAAAAGTTAAGAAAATTAAACAGTCACTTTGTGCCCACAGAGTGACTCAAATGAATAAGATTGGTTTTCTCAAGTATTGGCGAATGGTATGAAACCACTGGCAACGTTGAACATTGCCAACAGGAATAAGAAATAGAAAACTTTTTTCTCTTTTTCTTGGCTGTCTTTAAATGCATGGTATCATTACAATAAAGCTTACAATAGTGCTCATAGGTTTGTGTTGGTTTTACTATACCTCATCACTCTCTACCACCATCCTTATCACTTTGGTCTACTCTTCCCTACTCTGACTTTCCTTCTCACTATCACTCAGTAATCTGAGTTCAGTAGCCAAAGTCCAAGGATTTGTTCTCACTGGCTAGTATGTACCGTCTTGCTTTGTTTCTCTATATATACCACACACAAGAGAGAACACCTGGTATTTCCCTTTTTCAGTCTGGCTTATTTCACTTCATACAGCCCCTTCCTATTCTACCTATGTTGTAATATTTCCTCTCTTATTATGGAAAAGTAGTATTCCTTGTGTGTGTGTTTGTGTGTGTGTGTACATATTCTACTATTTCTTTATCCACTTGGCCATAGTTAGGCATTTGAGTTGTTTCCAGATTTTTGGTTAATATAAATAGCTCTGCTCTGACTATGACTGCATATACCTATTCACATTAATGACAGTGTTCTTGGAACAAGCTCCAAGGAGTGAAATCACTGAGTTTTATAGGAATTCTTTTCTTTTTTTTTAAGAGTTCTCCATATTGTTGTACATAGAGACTGAATCAGATGACACCTCATTGTCATTTTTATTTGCATTTCCCTGATGATAAGTGATAGTGAACATCTTTCCATATGTTTATTGGCCATCTGTATGTCTTCTTGGGGAAATACCTATACATCAACTCTCCTTAGTTTTTGACAGAGTTGCTGTGGGGATTGTTGCTGAGCTTTCTAGGTGTTTTTTTATATCTTGGTTATTATTTGCTTTTCAGACATACAGTGAGCAAATATGTTTGCCCAATAAGTAGGCTGTGTTTTTATTTGAGCTATATTTTCTTTATTTCATGCAAAAACATCTTAGTTTTCAATAGTTATAGTTGTTTTTTTTCCTTTTGTCTCTTTGCAAATAAAGTTGAAGCATTGAAGACAGTGCTGAAGTTGGGGTTTGTTTGTTTTGGCTGTTTGTTTTCAAATTAAATGTACAATTAACTTGTATTCGGCTAGTCTATTCATGGTATTTAACTCCTCACCTCATAAATTAAGTGAAGAAATATATCCATAAAGTGACTTATAAACAAATTTTCATGACAACTTTATTACACAAGCTGGGAAAACTCAAATTCTCATCCACAGGACAGTAGGCACTTATTTTTTTGGTTTTGGTTTTTGGGTCATACCCAGCAGTGCTCAGGGGTTACTCCTGGTTCTACACTCAGAAATCGCTCCTAGCAGGCATGGAGGACCATATGGGATGCCAGGATTCGAATCACTGTCCTTCTGCATGGAATGCAAACGCCTTACCTCCATGCTATCTCGCCAGCCCCAACAGGACAATAGATACTTATGTAATATCTACCTGATAGAATAACTATCAAATCTTAGTATATGTAGATGACTTTCAACAATATGAAGCTAAGGAAAAAAGTTCAAAGTTGCCAGTTATTGACATTCTTCAATATTACCACAGAGATCCAAGCTTGTTTTCTTCTCTGCTCCATCCTTCTGATCTGCCTTTTATTATCATATTTACTTTTATTCTTATGTCCAGAAAACAGTTACCATGGCTCTAAACATCACTCTATGGCAAGTCAAAGGCAGTAGAAGTTGGAGATATAGTACCCCTCCATCTTCTCATTCCTTTAACAGACTACCCTTTGACAATTAATTGAATTTCACATGTTTTGTCACAACTAGGTCACGTCACAACCCCTATGAAAACAAAATATAGAAATGTTGATCTTGATTTAAACTCAAGTTTGTTTGTTTGTTTGTTTGTTTTTGTCATAGGTTAGGCATATTCCAACCAGAGCAAAGTCAGAGTTGTTTCAGCACAGCAGAAAGAAAGAACAGATATTCAAACAGCCAACAGGCAGCCACACAACTTCAAAATCAAAATAATTAGGTCTTGAGAGTAGGAAGAACCTGAGGGGGGAAATGGCCTGAAATATAATGCAGATATGCATGTAGAATAAATATACGTTTTCAAACTCAGACACTGGAAAGTTCATCCAATAACAAAGAAACTGAAAAAAGTGATATGACCAAGAAGGATGTCTTGGGATTGTTGCTAGGAAACGGGAAATGAGGATCAAGATGCTGGAAGTGTCAATGAAATGCATTGACATTTAAAACAAGTTACATTAAGGAACTCAGGAAATGTAAAGGAAAGAGAAATTAGTCAGTTCAAGATACTACAATAAAATGCTGTAAAGTGGAAGACTGAATTGTAGGAATATATTCATCACCATTCAGGAGAGTTTGAAGTCCAAGGTCAAGGTACTGACCAATGGTTCTTGGTGAAGTCCCTCTACCTGGCTTGCAGAAGAGCCACTTTCTCACTGTTTCCTTACACAGTGATGAAAAATGAAGCAGGCTTTGTCTTAATTTTTATTTCGGTACACCCTTGTGATCTCATTGAACTCTTCTCACTTCTTCAGGGCTCCTAGTTCCAAATACATTGGGGTTAATGTATGAATGTGAATTTGGGGAAGGGGTAAGAGATAAATTCTCAACCATAAAGGGTGAACACAGTACTAGTTAGGTGCTATGTTCTATTTCTAATGAACATGAAATCTAAATTGAACATTTGATGTTACCAAGTAGAAAGCCATGACAGTATTGCATGAGATGTAAGAACCCTCAAGGTTTTGTTTTCCCACAAGATCAACAGACTTGGTGTCAAACACTTGGGATGCTCATCTCTGCCTTCACCAGTCTGCCATACACCACTTGCTCTTCCTAATTCTGCTTGCAGCGAATGCATTGTTTACAAACAAAGTGCATTGGCTGGCATATAGCAGCTGTGATTAAGTTAATGACTAAGTGCTGTTTTAAGATGGCAAATATCTGAAACCCACATCTCTTGCATGCTATTATTTGGTTCAGTAAATGTTTAGACAGCTGGTGGAAGTTTGCCCTGACACTGCCATTAAAATGCACAACCATGGAGTGCAGGGTGCAGTCTGGGCTGCAAAGGTTCTATTTCCTCCTTTATGTAGGAGATACTCAGATCTGATGCTCTACAGCAAAGCCATGAAGACCAACCGTCTGGTCTTTGTGAGTCCAGGGTTAAGTTTTATCCAATGAACAAAAGAAAGTAACTTTCTCTTTGTCAAACACACACACCCAAATACACACACACACACCACATATACCTTCCTGAAATAGGCTTTCATCATCCAGTGATGTTTAGATCCCCTTAGCAGCAGAACCATTTCCAGGTGAAATAATCCATGTAATGCCAGTAATTAAAGAAATAACAGTAGTGCTAGTTGGCAAAAAACACAGAGGCAATTCTCCCAGCCACCCTGGCAGACCCTAAATGGCCCTGGGGAACCATATGGATTGTCAAAATATTTCTTTATTATCTATTCCTTCCAAGTCTTTTAACTCTGGATGTATCTGGGGGTTGCAAGCACCTTTAGAATCAGAAATATACTAGAATAGAGAATACTTTGAAAAGAGATTGACAGAAAATATCCCTTTACTCCTTGGCTGAAATAAGTTGAAGGGTAAAGCAGAATCCAATTACAGAAATCTAAAAGCAAATAAGTGGAGAGACGCAGTATGGATAAATTCCTTACCAAAATGGAACAGGAATAACTCTAGGTGGAAATCCAGGGAGATGCCCTATTTACATATGAGTAGAAAGAGGGAGCCGAAGTCATCTGTTCATTCCCCAGTCTTACATGAAACAATAGTGGCAATTTCAGCATTATTTCTATGGAAGTCTCAGTTTCCACAGAACACAGACAGCTGAACCTCAAGACCAATGTCCACCACACAACACAGTTCATGCCTATTATGAATTAATTCTTTTAGACAGGGCTCTCCAAGAGAGATCAGGACTCAAAAACAATTGGCCATCTCATCAGCTTACCCCATGCCCCATCTCTGCCTCCAACCCCATCTTCAAACATGCAATCTCTACTGTTGGAAAGAATAATTACCAGGAGAACTCACATGCTCCAAAGGGTAGGAAAGTTGTGTCTCTTATTTTCAGAACAATTCTGGAGAGCCCAGAAGAAGAATGGTCATGCAAGAAGCCAAGTAAAGCATCTAAAGAGACCATGAAAATATCTGGGGTAAGAAATGCCAACCTCCCTTCAAATCACAACCCAGAGAACATTAGTCCTATGTTTCATGAAGGAAAGCATAGGAAATCTCCTAAAAGATATATTCCATTTCAAATTGAATGCCACACATCTTTGGTGTTATCAATTGTTCAACATGTATTGAGCACTTAAAGTCAGCAAAGCACCTTTGTCAGAAGAGAGGCAGGTATGAAGGATTCGGGTCTCTTAAAATAACTCTAAATTTCAATGAGAAAAATAGACAAATAATTGACATTATAAGAGTGTTATACAGCTCAATCTCTGTGTGACTCTTTTCTCCCTCTCTGGGATGCCCTGACTGCAGGTGTCTATGCATGTGGGACTCAGGAGTTAGTAACATATTTCAGCATAACATATATGAAATTGGGTATGATCTCCCCCTCACAGTGGCTTCCTAACTCTCTAATCACTGAAGATGCACCTTAAATTTTCAGTTGCTCTTGTTGTCTTAGATTCTCTTCTCATTTCCAAAGGCCAGGAAAATGTGAAGATGTCCAGTTGTCATGTGGAGTTTTAGTCATCCTGGGTGCCGAGTGTGACCTATGCTCAGCAGCCAAAAGCTGTACAAGAGAAAGCGCACCCTGTGCCACTTTCTCTTTGAAGGTTTGTCATCCTTCCCACTCAGCTTTCATTGCTTCCACTACCATGACACCAGGTGGTGATCAGATCTGGATTTTGGTTCTATTCAGTATAGTTTCTAGTTTTTTCTGCAAGGAGCTAGTGGCAGATAAAGTGATTTCACCACAGAAGGGGTGCTCAGTCTTTCATCTTTCAGAGTCCGGCTTCTTTCTCCCTCTCACGCTGCATCCAGCTCCATTTTCAATTCACTCTAAACTCAGCCATGTCCCTAGCCTTCATAAACACCCAAACTCATTCCCTTGTAGGATTTTTTTTCTCTTGCTTTTCTTCTCTGATTATTATTTCTGATCCTCAGTCTTCACTTAGTAGTTCTTTTTTCATTGAATTACCATTTCATATATAAAAATAAACATATACTATCATTTCAAAAAATTTATAAAGATAAATTTTTTTAAAAAGAAACTGTGATGCCTGT
>PVKC010016992.1:7952-19972 GCA_004027635.1 Crocidura indochinensis
GGTTTTTAGTATTTCTTCAAGTTCTCCAAATGTAATTCTGCTACTCTGGCATGCTAAGACGTTTTTATTTTCTTTAATTCCATTCCTATGGATTCTCTCATCCTCTGTAAAAGTTCTTCTTTGAGTTGATTGATTTGTTCATCTATGTATTTCTTGAACTTGCTGTCTAGTGATTCCTTGATTTCTCTTGTCATGGCTTTTATTGCCGCATTTAGGTCATCGTCAATTGGGCTCCTGTGTTTTGATGGACTTGGAAACTTGCTAGGATTTCTCTCCATATCCTGGTTGTTAGTCTCTTCCTAAATTTACTACATTTCTTTGCATTTGGTGGTTTGGCTTGGAGTGTACTGCCTTCAGATTTCAGCCCTCCTTTGTCACCCATGGTGTGGGGCTGGGTCCCTTCTCCAGAGTGTGCCTCTAGGTGGGTATGATGGCTGAGGTGCTGAGGTTTGGCCCATCCTCAAGACTGTTTTCTCACTTTACCTGCCTGAAGGCATAGGTTGCCTCCATCTTGCCCAACCGCAGTAAGGTTTCCCCTCTCCTTCACCTATCAGAAGGTGTGGCGGAGGTCAGGCCAGGCCTATGTCAATTTGCCCCTCCACCTCCACCTGTCAGACCGAGTGGATCCACTCTGATAGTGCCTGCTATAATGGAGGAGCAGCTGCCCAAGGTCTGCCTATCTGGCATGGTCTATTTCATCCTCCTTGGTCAATTTCAGTCTCCTGCTCTACCTGTCAGATGGTGTGGTTCCCTGATTCAGGGTTTTTTCTATCTCTCCTCAAGTTAGACTAATTATTATATATAAAAGATGATTTTCTGTTGTATTTAGCATGTATACTCTAGTTCTGAAATGATGACATTGAAGAGTTTCAATTGTGAACATGTAATTTTATGTTCCAGGAGAAGGGAAGGTCATGAGGTAAGGCAAAGACCATTTATTCTCTAAGAAATACTTTTCTACCCAGTGAAATAGCAAACTATAAACTGGGCTTGGAAAAGGAATGCTCTCAAAAAATGACAATGACAGCTCTGACTTTAATTCACTCCTCTGACTCTGACAATAAAGTGACAAATGAAATCAGTGACTGTCCTAGAATAGCTATTGCTTCAGTGGTTAAAGAATGTGGCCCGCTATGCTGACAGAAACATGCATCATTGGACAAAGTTATTCTTTAGCCCTTATTAAACTTTGTATTTAGATATGAAAAACTTGATCTAAGCAGCCAAATAAATGCAAGTGTCCTGATGGCATCAGGTAATTAGTTTAACTATTTGGGCCACCTATATATTGAAACTTGTTATACATAGGAAAATTCTTTGTGTTTAAATGTATTCAAACATGTAATATCTAAAACTGTGTCTGCTAACTTTAATGTGTATTGAAGCTCTCTACAAAACTTGTTTATGATATTAAAATTCAAGGAAAAACAGATAGAAATGCTTCATAATTTCATCTAGAAACTTAATGAATTTGTTTTAATTTTGTTGTCACATTTGGGTAAATAAAGGCTGTAAGAGACTATGTAAAAAAGGTTACATTATTAAATTGATGTACAGTGATGAGTCAATTAAAAAATAAATTTTCTCTCAAAATAATTGTCATCTTACACCATCAAGTTACCTGCTGTAAAGACCAGAACATTCTTTGAAGAATGAAGATGTATATTAAATTGTTGTTTAGTCAGATGACAAGAATGAAAGACCAGAAGTTGACAAGCTATAATTAATATGAGCGTATAAAATATTTTTCAGGTATTGTGATGCAGTTGAGAGCACGTGCATAATTGTATAAATAGATAATAAAGCGACTAGTGACTGGTAACATTGCTAAAATTGAGCAATTTGAGAGATGGAAGTATGATGACTTAGGCAGGGTTAAATAAATAAAATATGGAGTATCCTGTAAGCTTTATTAGAAAAAGAACAAGATGTTTTGCTATTTCCAGTTTATGAATGATACCATGATTTTCCAATCATTCACAATATAAAAATTATGTCTCTGTTGGCTAATTGGTAATAACATCATGGTGTTGCTTGGAGGATGGCCTTTGAGAATTAGAAAGGCATGAAGTGATATAATATATACATGAGTACTAAAATATGCTAATACTATTGTAGCATGCAACCTAAACTATAAGAAGAATAAAAATAAAAATCAATAGAAAATAATATCATGGATTGTCTATCATAATATTAATATTCTAATTAATATTAATCAACCATTAATAATTACTTATTCCATTAATGTTAATAATTGTTATTAATTTAATAATATTAAATTAAATTTTAATAAAAATAAACACAGAATTCATTTTGAGTCAATAGGCATACATAATTCTAGTTAATATCAATTAAAGGAGAAGTAAAAAAAGTAAAGGAAAATTAAAAAAGATTATTTTTAGACAGTATTTGCAAGTGTTCTATAGAATATGACAGGATGAATTAATTTGAATTGCCCTGTCATATGCATCAAAGATTCTCATAAGGGTCCAAACCAATAATTGTAATAAACAAGACCTTATCTTGCTGGGAGAAGGTGGTTACTATGGTGCAAAGGACATTTTCTGAACAGTAGTAATTGCTCTAGAGTATCCTACACTGTGGGAATCTTTTCTAAGACTCAACTGCACAGAATTTTATAGAATGAAGAATTAAACTACAAAAAGAACAAATATTTTCTGGATTTTATTATGTATTTATGTATTCATTCACATTTTCATTTATTTTGGGATCCAATTATATTTTGCAAGTTTTGCAAAAACTCACCAGTCCACAAAAAATAATATTTAAAAAACAGGGAGTAGGTCTGATAATAATTATATGAGGCTATGGGATATAGAATCTTCCTTAGATCAGAATTATTTTAGATGTGCTGATCTAGCTGTAGGAAAAAGAAAATGATAAGAAGTGTGGATTTCCTCTATATTTCTGTATCTTTACCTTCCCATTGAATTAGCTTCTATTTGGACCGTGAAGGGAGGGGGTATTTTTTGCTAAGATTGAACCCAAATACACTTCATTTATGTTTGCATTCACAGTGTTTAAATAACGAAACTTAAAACAATAAAATAGAGATAGGAAGACAATTTAAAAATAAAAAGGAAACAAGTAAATAAAATAAAAAACAAGTACATATAAAAAAAGAAAATGCCTAGCACACAATTTAAATATCAACATCTCTATGAGATAAATACTGCTTTTATCAACATTCTACAGAAAACACAAGGAAGCATAGTTTAGGATTTGATGCCACTATTGATGTTAACTCCTCCTAGCCACTATGATAGTCAACACAGTCAATACAAGTATCTCCATGCACATAATGTCAGTGAGAAAGATCCATAGTTGCAGCTTCTTGCATAAGTAGAATCTCGAGATAAAACTAGGACACTCTAGATTTGCTTTAATTTTCAAAACTAAGCGTGAGCACTCCAGTGAGGAAAAATGGACTGCGAAAGC
Organism: Crocidura indochinensis; assembly: GCA_004027635.1. Classification (NCBI taxonomy): domain Eukaryota; kingdom Metazoa; phylum Chordata; class Mammalia; order Eulipotyphla; family Soricidae; genus Crocidura; species Crocidura indochinensis. Next base: position 11,412 of record PVKC010016992.1, read on the forward strand.
TCCAATCATAGATTCCCAAATAGCAGTAGCACAGAGATATTTTGTTTGTTGTTTGGTATATGGGTGGCTAGAAAGCACAAAGCACTGGTACCCTGTCCAAGTCTTTCTTTAAGCTTTAACAATAATGACTCATACATACAAATAGACACACGCAATTTAAATAAAGAAAAATCTCAGGAAAGAGATGTAACTTAGTTTACACATGCGATTTCCACAAAATGAAACTTGGGTCTCCTTAGGAGAAAGGTTTTGCTTACAAATGTATGTCCTTCATGTATAAATATAATGCATCTTTTTGAGATAGAATCACTACATTAAATAAGCATGGCATTTATTTGGCAATGAAAATGTATTAAAATGTAAGCAGGTTTAGTAAACCACTAATAAGATTTAATCTGTGTACATGCATTTAATGGTGTTAAATACCAAACTTAGAAAGTTCGGGTCAGAGATATAGCACAGCAGTGTTTGCCTTGCAAGCAGCATATCCAAGACCTAAGGCGGTTGTTTCAAATCCCAGTGTCCCGTATAGTCCCCCGTGCCTGCCAGAAGCTATTTCTGAGCAGATAGCCAGGAGTAATCCCTGAGCACCGCCGGTTGTGTCCCAAAAACATTTAAAAAAATTAAAGCTCATGGAGGGGAAGAAAGTCTAAGAGACTTCATGGGTATGGAGTCCAAACCATCACGGGTTGTCTAATTATAAATCCTTTATTTTTATTGTTCAAAGCTATAAGATCCAGTTAATTTGAGGGGTTTGGCATCCCACTACAATAAAACTAATTTTTCTATCTATGACTTTGGTGCCTATTTCTCAATAATCTGTAATTAAGTGGCTACTCTTTTAATTTTATATTATTTAAATCATCACCATATCACTCCATTTCAATTTCACTCACGTTTTGGTATGTCAAAACCATTACAATTTCACTATATTTAACAAACTTTCCAAATTGCTATTTAAAATAGCATTAGTCTATAGCTAAATATTTTCACTACTGATGAAACTTGAAATATTATAAGTGCTTAGGTATGAAGAATAGATATGGGGGCATAGAATCTGCCTGGAAAAACCATACACTTGCTTCCCATTTCCCAGACTGGTAAACTTCACCAAGGTAGTTCTGAGCTCTAGGTTGTTCTTTCACCTGTATTTATAATGCCTTGCAAGAGGAAATTGAATTCATATTGGGGAACACCCCACACAGTGACATTGCTTTGCCTTGTATTTGTGCCATACCTCATTGGTATCAGAAGTTACTTCTAGCTCTACACTCCGGAATCACTCCTAATACAGTTCATAGGATCACATATTATCTGGAGATTGAACTCAGTTCAGCCACATGCAAGGCTAGCACCAGCCATACTATTTATCTGGCCCTATTACATAGCATAAATAGGAATGGTAACAGTTTTCATCCTTGAAACATTTCCACATGTTCCTAGCAATTGACAATCGCATGTGTTGTTTGTGGTTCAAGTGTTGCCTTTTTCAGTATCATTAAAATGAACGAACGAACGTCGCATATAACCTTGATAGATTGGCTTCTCTATTCAGCACAATATCTTTGAGATTATCTGGTGCTGCTACATGTACCGTTAAGTATATTTCTATTTAAAACTAAATAGTGTTTTATTATATGCTGAATACATTTTTTCTATAGTTTATCCATCTTCTCATTAAATACTGCATTGTTTTCCGTTTGGGTCAATTATTAGTAGATCTTCTATGTGAGTTAATACATAGGCTGTTTTATAAATATGTCTTAAGCTAGAGTAAGCAATTTGGATTTAAATCTTCATATCATGTAACAAATGTTTATTTTACTTAATTAGACATTGCAAAGCCATTTTCCAGAATAATTGTGCCACCTAAACTCATCAAATATATAAGAATTCTAGTTGTAAATGTAACACATATACACATATGTAACAACTAACATCCATGTGTTACATCGATATGTTATATATATAACCATGTAATATATACATGATATGTAAATACCAAGTATAAAAACATGTTTCTGTGTATATTTGTTTTAGTTTCAAATATCCTTATGGATTGGTAATTGTAATTTACCATTTACCAAGGTTGAATTTCCATAATGACTATTATGATGTTAATTATTTGAGTGCATATTTATTTTCTGTATGTTTTCTTGGAAACTTCTTACTAAATTTTTTCCAAATTTATTTGGGTTATTTGCTTATTATTTTTATTTTATAGTTTTACAATATTTGATATTTACATATTACACATTTTGTCCAAAATATAGCTAATTAAATATTATGTATTTACTACTTTTATTCTTGATATGTTTTTTGATACATGGTTGTAAATATTTTCTGAATTTTTTACTTATATGTTTATTTTTCTCACCATGTCTCACAGAGATCGTTAAAATTACAATAATGCTCAGTATACCTAACTTTTCACGTATATATTTGTGATTGTATTGTCATATTTGAAATCTCATGATCTAGAAAGTGATCTCATATAAATACACTTTTTCCTTCTAAAAAGTTTAAATTTGAATATTAAAATTCATTATTCAAATGAAATATATTTTAAAAAGATAGTTGTTTATAGATCGCAGTTCAATTATCCTAATGATCCTTTATAAATTGAATTGCTTTTTTATCTGTCCAAATTAATTCAGATAATGTCCATTTTATGTCTATTTCTAGATTCTACTGCCCTCATTCATTTTATTATGATATTTTTTAAATTTTTATTTGATCATCATGGCTTATATATCTTGCACAATAGTATTTTAGGTACATATCAACATTGAATCAGGGGAATATCCATCACCAAATTTGTCCTCCCCCTATCCCAGTTCCCCTACTGCAACCCAAATATCCCACCATCACACTCCAGACTGCTAGAATAGGTGGTCCCCTCTTTGTCTAGCTTACTATTAGTAATCATATATCTGTTTTCCTGGTACCCTCCCTTGTTTCCCTCTCTATTTAAGAAACAGAGCTAGATAAATCAAGTTATGTGGTTTTGTTTGAAGGAAAAAAGCAATAGATTGGGGTACAAAATGAGAAAATAAAAGAAAAAAAGAAGTCAAATATGCTGAAAATAGGCGAGTCCTTCTAGAGGATTTCAACCTCAGTTTGAGAAATGATGTGGAAAAGGTAATTGAAACACCACCACTATACAGAAAGAAATATCAAATTAAATATCCAGTGAGCACTACAGCAATAAAGACAGCACCACCCAATAGTCTCGGTTCTGAAATCAACTCATGCCGGAGTGCAAAAAGAAAAAGATAAGATAAGATAAAATAAAATAATATTGAAGACATCAACTTCAATCTCTACACTAATATAAAGATGTCAAAAAATTGATCAATTGATAAATAAATATGTGGAAAAATTATTGTTTTGTGTTTTTTTTTTTCTTTTCTGATTCCCCCTGCATAGGCACAGTAACTATTGGGGATATTATAGAGGGAATTCCCTTGGCCTAGGATATACAGGGTTTGTCCCCCCCTGAAGTGTACTGTCATGGGATTAACTATAGACTCCTTGTATGATCATTTACTCTCCACTGGGTGTTTTCATGGTGTGTGGAAGACTTCTGCTTCGTCATGGATGGTAAAATCTGACTTCTGTATCTAGAGATCTTGGTGACTATGCAGCTCAATAAATGGAGCTTTGATGAAGTCTTTCTTTGTGGTTCTAGTAGTTCTACTTCTTCAGAGTCGTTTTCATCCATCTTCTGTAGTTGGTGGTCTTGATCATTATGTTGCTCCTAGAATGGAGCCTGAGATAAAGTCTTTCATTATGTTTCCGAAAAACCCATTCAGTTGTGGTTGTCTCAGTCAGACCTCTGGAATTGGAGCTCTTGTTTGTTGAACAGATCGTAGACCAAAATCTAGGCTAGAGCTTTTTGTTGCTGATTTTGTTGTTTTTCCCTGGGTGTGTACTGTCCCATCCTGGTTGTAACAACCAGTCATCTGTATATAGCAATCTTGGCTTTTGTACAGATCAAAGGGTGGCATGTTTTCCGATTTTGTCTTATTGTTGGCTGATGAGGAAGGACAACTTGCTCTTAGATCAAGTTCTTCCCATTTCCTAGTTGTCAGGTTATCAATCTAGCACTGGCATATGCTGGCGTTCAGAGCAACATTATGAATGCCCTGGAGGGGATTTGGCTCCTGGAGCTGCTGTGGAGAACTCTGTCGTTTCTATGTCTGGAATCCAGGAGTCAAGGCTTGATGGTCAGTGTCGAGTTCCCTGGAATGTAAGTTGTTTCCACATGACATACGTTCAGGGTGGGAGATGTCCCTGTGTTGTAAACAAGTATGAATTCTTATCCATAGTATATAAGAGCTAGTTTTTACACATAAAATGTCCCCTTTGTTTAATATGTCTTTGCAGGAAGAAGTGGTGCTACCTTATATTGCTGGCAAGTTTGGGGGTGGAGAGAGAAGAAAACAGACACCTGACAAAAACTAGATTTGCTCACACATATCTAAAGAAAAAAAAGAGTTTCTTTAAAAATGATTAACAACAGTCAAACAACAACAAAATACAAAGTAATGAGAAGGGAGTAATGAGCAAGTGCATGCCAGTTTTGGTTGAACATGTTCTATGCTTAGGCCCTGTGGTAAAAATCTGTAGGTCATGGTTGTTGCTTTGGTGATCTGGCTGGTCATGTGCTTCAGGTCATAAAAGAAGGCATAATCTAGGGATAAAGGGTATGTTAAAGAGTTTTACCTGGCCATTTTCATGGTTCAAGCAGAGTATGGTACTTCTTGTGACTGAGCACCGAGGTACCACCGAAGGATGTTCACCCTTTGTATCCAGAAACCCCAATGGACAGAAAAACTGAGATTATTTTAAATGTGGTTAGGTTAAGACATTCAAACATAATATTTTGAGATATTTCCATTGGACTCAGTAATTTTGCGTCTAATTCTTTACCTGTAATCCTGTATAAGATCCTAGTAAATTATTATGGGCCTTTATAGTAAAACGATAATTAATACCTGTTCTCTCTATGCTGCTTTTTCTGCTGTTGCTGGTTTCTTTATGATATAATGTGTAATCGGGCTTTGTTTTGTTTCTCCTCCCTTTGTTTGGACTCTAATCTCCAGTATATGGTAATTATTACACTGTTTGAGATCTCTATCCTGTTACCCTCTGTTATTTAATTGAGGGGTATTGGTTGTATATCTGGTTTATATTCTAGGTAGTTCAGAATATTGTTATCATTCTGTGTTTATCTTTCGTCTTCGGCTTGCTTTGTTTAACGTAATATGTTCTAGGTCCATCCATGTCACTGCAAAGTCTGTGATTGTATCATTTCTGACTGCCATGTAGTATTTCATTGTGTGTAGATACCACATCTTAATGATCCACTCATCTGTTGTTGGACATCGAGGTTGGTTCCACGACTTGGCTATTATATTGAGTGCTATGATAAATAGTGGAATGCACACATACTTTGGGATGAATGTCCTTCTGACTTGGGGGAAGATACCTAGGAGAGCAATTGCTGGGTCAAATGGCAGCTCAATTCTGAGTTCCTTGAGCACTCTCCTAACTGTTCTCCATAGGTATTGGACTAGGGGGCATTCCCACCAGCAGTAGATGAGAGTGCCATTCATACTGCATCCGCCGACACAGATTGTTCCCATTATTTTTGATGTGAGCCACCCTCACGGTGTAAGGTAGTACCAATTGTTGTCTTGATTTGGATTTCCCTATTGGAGAGTGAAGGTGAGCATGTTTTCATGTGTTTTTTTACCATCTTTTGGTCCTCCTCAGAGAAGTGTCTATTCATTTCATCTCCCCATTTTTCTATGACTTTACTTGGTTTTTTGGGACTAAGCTTTCTGAGTGCTTTGTATATTCTGGTTATCAGCCGTTTATCTGATGTGTTGAGTGTGAAAATGTTTTCCTATTCAGTTAGCTGTCTTCTTGTTTTAAGTTGGGTTTCATTCGCCATGCAGAAGCTTCTTAGTTTGATGCAATCCCATTTGTTTATGTTTGATGCTAAAATCCTTGCTATTGTTGTTCCAGCCTCGAAGACTTTTTTTTAATCTATATGTCTTCAAGTGTTCTGCCTATTTTTTCCTCAATAAAATTTACAGATTCTTATCTAATTTCAAGGTCTTTAATCCATTTTGAGTTGACTTTTGAATATGGGAGTGAGGTACAGGTCAATTTTCAGTTTCTTACAGATGGTTTTCCAGTTGTACCAACACCATATGTTAGACTTTCTTTGTTAGACTTTCTTTGTTCCATTTCAAGGTTTTGGCTCTATTGTCAAATATTAGTTGACTGTATATCTGGAGATTTATGCCTGGAAATTCTGTTCTAACTCACTGGTCTGAGGTTCTGTTTTTGTTCCAGCACCATGCTGTTTTGATCACTATGGCTTTATAGTATAGCTTCAGGATAGGTAAAGAGATGCCACCCAGCTTCGTGTTTTTCAATATCTGTTTGGCTATCCTGGGTCTTTTGTGCTTCCAGATAAATTTTATGATTGATTGTTCTAAGTCTTGAAAGAATGATGCCTGGATTTGGATGGGGATTGCATTGAATCTATATAGATATTTGGGTAGGATAGTCATTTTGATATGTTCTAACTACCCATGAGCATGGGATTTTCTTCCATTTCCTTAGATCCTTTTCAATTTCTTTCTAAAAAGTTTTGAAATTTTCACGGTATAGGTCCTTCACTTCCTTGTAAGGTTGATTCCTAGGTACTTGATATTTTTTGATACTATTTTAAATGGAATTATATTTTTAATCTCTCCTCAGCTTCGTTATTTGTATGGAGAAATGCTACTGTCTTTTGTCCATTGACTTAGTAGCCAGCCACTTTGCTGTAATGGTTAATTGTTTCTAGGAGTTTTACTGTGGAATCTTTAGGGTTTTCTATGTACATTATCCTACTTCTGCAAAAAGAGTTTTGAGTTCCTCTTTCCCAATTTGGATTCCTTTAATTCCCTTCTCTTGTCGGATTACTATTGCAAGGACTTCTAAGATTATATTGAATAGGAATGGAGAGAGTGGGCAGCCTTGCCTAGTTCCTGGTCTTAGTGGAAATGCTTCTAGTTTTTCACCATTAAGGATAATGTTGACTGTGGGCTTTTCATAGATTGCTGTAACTATCTTGAGGAAGGTTCCTTATAACCCTATTTTGCTGAGTGTCTTCAATATGAAAGGGTGTTGGATTTTGTCAAACGCCTTCTGTGCATAGATTGATATGATCATGTGGTTTTTGTCTTTCTTGTTGTTGATGTGATGTATGATGTTGATTGATTTGAGTATGTTGAACCAACCTTGCGTTCCTGGGATAAAACCCACTTGGACATGGTGTATGATCTTTTTGATGAAGTACTGGATTTGGTTTGCTAAGATTTTGTTGAGTATCTTTGCAGCTATGATTATTAGTGATATTGGTCTATAGTTTTGATTCTTGGTGGTGTCTTTACCATCTTTGGAAATGAGTGTGACTTTAGCCTCATAAAAGGAGTAGGGAAGGATTCTTGTTTTTTCCATGGTTTGGAAAAATCATAGTAAGTTTTCCCAAAATGTTTGATAGAATTCATCTGTAAATCCATCTGGGCCAGGCCTTTTGTTCTTAAGGAGTTTCTTAATTACATCTACAATTTCCTCTGAAGTGATTGGTCTGTTTAGGCTTTCGAGGTGTTCCTTTTCCAGTCTCAGAAGATGGTAGTTTTCCAGGAATCTGTCTATTTCTACTGGGTTCTCAAGCCTAATTGAGTATTGAGTATAGTTGTTCATAATATGATCTCATGATATGTTGTATTTCTTGGGGTTCTGTTGTAATCTCTCCCCTTTCATTTGTGATCCTACTGATTTTGGTGCATTACCTGTTTTTTGGTGAGTTTTGTCAGTGGTTTGTCTATCTTATTTGTTTTGTTTTGTTTTGTTTTCAAAAAACCAACTCTTGGTCTTATTTATTTTGTGTATTGTTTTCTTAGTTTCTATGTTGTTTATTTCTGCTCTTGTTTTTACTATTTCTTGTCTTCTGGTTGTGGTTGGATTTCTTTTCTTCTGTTGTTCCAATTCCTTGAGATGATCCTTTCAACCATTGATTTCTATCATTTTCCTCTTTATTGACATAGGCCTGTATTGCTATGAGTTTCCCCCTAATTACTGCTTTTGCTGTGTTCCACAAATTTTGAAAAGTATTGCTTCATTTTTGTTTCTCTAAAGGAATTTTTTTTTATTTCTTCCTTGAGTTGCTCTTTGATCCAGCTGTTGTTAGCAGCATGTTGTCTAATCTCCAGGTATTAGTTTTTCTCTATTCTTCTTCTTGCAATCAAGTTTGACCTCTGTTTCATAGTGATCTGATATGTGCTTCTAATGATCCTTACATTTGTGGCCTTATATAGGTTAGATTTGAATCCTAAGACATGGTCTATTCTGGAGACGGTTCCATGGGGGCTTGAGAAGAATGTGTCTTCTGTTTCCTGGAGATGGAGGGTTCTATATTAGTCCTAGATCTTCTAAATTTTCATTTAGGGCTCTTATTTCTTTGCTATTTTTCTGTCTGCTGGATCTATCCAGTG
>PVKC010016994.1:0-20521 GCA_004027635.1 Crocidura indochinensis
ATGTATGTTTCCTTCAAAAAAAAAAACTCTTGCACACACACACAAAAACATACACACACAGAAAATGGTTCTGTTCCATCAAGTGTCATGCTTTATTTAACCAAATTTTAAATAATGTCAAATTGGGTTTCATTTTTTTTTTTTTTGGTTTTTGGGTCACACCCGGCAATGCTCAGGGGTCACTCCTGACTCCATGCTCAGAAATTGCTCCTGGCAGGCACGGGGGACCACATGGGGCACCGGGATTCGAACCGATGACCTTTTGCATGAAAGGCAAACGCCTTACCTCCATGCTATCTCCTGGGCCCCAAATTGGGTTTCATTTTTAAAAATAATTTTCATTTTAAATAGAAAATAAACAACATGCATCACAATAGATGTGTAAGGCATATAGCATGACCACTTGACTTAACTATAATATAAAAGGATAAATATAATAGATTCAGCTGATAACCATACTCTTATATAACTATAACAGAGAGGAAAAATAAAAGAAAATGTTTTTTATAATGATAATTGTTATGATGTACTATAAAACTATTTTGAGAGTACATAGCATAACAACATTATAGTCATATCTAGAATAATCTATAGACATCGTGTTGTGTTATCACTGGTAATTACTTCATACCTTTAAATACAATTCCTTCTCCTTGTTTGATTTTTGATAATCAAAAATCACTTTTTTTAAGACTTTGTTATGAATTTTTGTATGAATTTGTATGAATTTTTTGGGAGGCCTGTTTGTACTATATTTAAGATTTTACAGTATTTACCTTCAATTTCGTTCACTTAATATAATGGTTTCAGGAAAATTGGTGTTTTTGCCAATGGCAGATTTCCTCTTATTTATAACACACAATTCCATTAGGTGTGTCTATATCCCCCTATAGACAAAATGAAACTTTTTATTCATTCATACAGTTGATAGATTCCATGTCTTAGCTATGGCAAACTAATGCTGTAATAATGTGGGTACTAAATAGCTTTTTAAGTTAGTGCATTTATTTCTTTAATATATATATACATATATATTCTAAACTTTAGAGCTGGTGGTTTATATGGTAGTTCTATTTTAACATTTTTGGGTCCTCCATACTTTTTTTCCAATTATAATCCTATCAACAGTGCATAGGTGATACATTGTCTTCATATCCACCAGTATTTACTTTCTCTTGATGACAGCTATTCTGAAATGCATGAGAATTTGCATGCATTTTAATTTGCATGCATAATTCTGTCATGTTAATTTGCATTCCCTTAGTAACTGGTGATGCTGAACATCTTTCCATTTACTTGCTGCACTTTGGGAAAAAAAAGTCAGTGCAGATTTTTGCTCATTTTTAATTTGATTCTATTTTGGTTGTATTAGTTTTTTATAGGATTAAATATTAACCTATTATCAAATATATACATTTCAATCTTTTTCCTTATTGTAGTTTGCCTTTTCACCTTGTTGATGGTCCCTGATATCTCTTCATTTATTTAGGCCTTCATTATTATTTATAATAACAAGGAGAGCGGGGACAAAAAAATAACTGTAGGATGTAGACAAATATCTTACTGTCATTTTAAAAATAAGGAAAGTGTGGTACAAAGAGGTTAAATAATTTGCTCAGAGTTAAACAAATAGCAGGTGGTTCTGTATTAATGAGGCTAACTAATCATTTCTAGAATGTGAGATTAGAAATGTGAAGAGAAAGTATAGGAAAGGGAACGAAGGAGGGGAAAGGATGAGAAGAGGCAAACAAAAAAGAAGCAGTTTCTCTTTTACTCTCATAGGCCAAGCTCCAAGATGACAATAAATAAAACACATTAATTTAAAAAACTTTGACTTATTTATTTAGGGTTTTGGGACACACCTAACTCTGTCCAGGGTGACTCCTGGCTCTACACTCAGCTTCAAGCTAGGAAGGAAACTCATGTGGCAGAGCAGGTATCGGGTATATGGGAAACCTGGATTCGATTTCATGCCCTGGGCCCTTGCCACCAATGTACTGCCAGAAATCCTAGAATATTATTTACAAAGTTCTTGTTTCTTTTTATTTTTTTAGGTTTTGAGTTTTGTGGTAATATCTAGATATATTCAGAGTTTACTCTGACTCTGCGCCCAGGGACCACTCCTGTTAGGTGTGAGACCTTACTAGTTGGTAGGGACTGAATTGAGTCAAGGCAAGTGTCCAACCCACTGTACTATTGTTCTAAACTCGTTCACTTATAAAGTTCTTAACACAACTCTAGTTCTTAACCTTGGAGACTATCTTCATGAAATGTCTGGGTTCACAGACTGTGAGCAATGTTAGTTCGAGACACTTACAGCTAACTAGCTTCACTGCTGCTGCCCTCATTGATTTCAACTGATCAAAATTATTTCTAAATAATCATAAATTGTTTCCCCATATAAATGTCAAATGTCTATTCTTTGTGTTCTCATCAAAAATTTATTAAAAGAGTACAATTGTCATGATGCCATGTGGTATAAGAATTTTGTTTTTTATTTTATAGACATTTCTTCTTTACACATAATATTTCAAACCTCTAAATACAAATAAATAAATAAATACCTCTAAGTACAAATTATGTGAGATAAATAATTATCTAATTGAACATGAATTCAAATTAAATGTTTCTATCAAAATGGAAACTTAAGTATTTCAGAAAAACAATTTCACTAAAGCTTCTGAAATTAAGGTTGGAAAAGATTTCCTTCTCCAGACCCCAAACAAAGGAAAACAAATCTCTAACAGAAATGGCTGTTTTCCATGTTGAGGATAAAGGTCAAATTATGTACATCTTTATTACTTCAGTCAGAAATCAAGGTCAATCATCAGATTTTCTCTCCTACCAAACAACTCAGTAGCAACAGGAATATAGATGTTCCTTAATCCTTTCACTGTGAGTTTTATAATTCAGTTTTTCCTCTCAGAGCAACTAAGATTTCTTTCTTTGTCAAAAGGGTAGCCATTAAGAAAACTGTTTAGCTAATAAACAAGAAAATTAGCTAGCTAGCCTGATACAAAACAGCAATCTGTATATAAAATTAAGGCAGTAAAGAGTTGCTCCAATAAGCACTTTTAAACTGTTAGTGATACTCAAAAAAAGATAAAAAACAAAATCTTGATCACTAGTACAGGCTGCCATATGGAGCTCATCAGTTTTTTTTCTTGATTCAAACACACACACACACACACACACACACACACACAGAGCAATAATTTCTGAGTTTTATCTAAGAATGTGCAGAGAAAGATAAGAGCAGGAAGAAGACACAGAAATAATATCAGAACCTCTCATTTCCCTTTGCAACTGCTCTTCTGGTGTCTTTGATTCATTACTAATGGTGGAAAACTGCTAACCCTGGTTTAATTTTGAGCAAGGCTGAATAACTTAAGTAAATAACAGTAGAAATGAGACTTTTCAATCTCATGAAACATGGAGTCAGATTTTGAAGTACATGGTTATCAGATATAAAACTTAATAGCAGTTGGGACCATTATGACAATGGTAGTTGGAAATGATCAATCTGGAATAGAACTAGATAATTAAAGGAAATAAAATGATATGGATGATACCCTTTCAATGACAGTATTGCAAGCAATGGTGCCTAAAAGGGAGGGAAAGAAGAAAACAGAGAGAAAAGATGTCTGCAGACTCGAGGGAGGAACAAGAGGAAAACTGGGGATATTGGTGACAGGACATGAACACTGGTGAAAGGATGTGTGTTGGAACATTGTGCGACTGAAACTCAACTATCAACAATTTTTTAACTTTGTATCTCACAGTGATCTAATTAAAAATAAATAAATACTTTTAAAAATGTAACAAAAAATGTAACAACAAAATAATATAGTGATTTTATAGGCTCAATAGATACATATTTTAAAGCCTAAATGATTTAAATTTGTGGCGGCAATAATTGTTGACAGGAAATTAAGAAAGCAAGGAATAGTTATAAATATTTGCTTTGTCTTGTTTTATCTGTTTTTTTCTTTTTTTGAGTCACACCTGGCGGTGCAGTGCTCAGGGATTATACCTGGCTCTGTACTCAGAAATTGCTCCTGGCAGGCTCGGGGGATCATATGTGATGCCAGGAGTCAAATGACTGGATAAATAAACTGGATCAGCTGTGTGCAAGGCAAATCCTATGCTCTCTCTCGGCCCAATTATAAATTTAAACTATTAAAGTTTTACACTTTGTGATGTTTAAGAAACAGTATATTTTTGTTAAAAAAAATCATACAAATTAGAAATAAACAGCTAATTTAAAATTCATATCCTCCCTCTAATATTCAAGGTCCTATGGGATGCTGGGATTTATCTTGAGTCAGGCAAGTGCAAGGCAAAAACCTTATTCCATGTACCATTTCTCGATACCATTTCTTCCAGAGTTCAGCTCCAGCAGTGTCTGTCCTCAGCAAACCCTCAGGATACTGAAGGCTGTTTCTGGCAAAGATTGACCCAATTACGCAGATAAGAAGCTACAGTGCTTGGAGTCACCTGGTCTTTCCCCAGCAGTGCACCAGGAGCCATGTAGTGTCAGGTATCAGTCTCAGCACCTTATATCGGTACTTGATCTATTTTTCAATGAAACTCTATTTTTTTAAAATGAGAATGAGTGTTACTCTAGTACTGCTGAGGTTTAGAATAAAACTGGAAGATAGGGAACTAGCTCTAGGGGTTGGAGGACCTTCCAGGCATGTACAGGAATCAGGGTTCAATCCCTGGCACTGAACGACCTTCCTAGAACCTCCACTCTGGAGGTCCACAGAACAAAATAATTGAATCAAATAAAACCAATACTTCCATATTCAACTTACATATGTATACATCATACTGAAAATACTTTAATTAACAACAAATATTTCAGTTAAACAATTTCCAGTCTGGTCCAGGAAATCAGTTTGACACAAAGAATCCCACACTGCCTGACTGAGACCCTCATTTCATCTCCAGTATTTCTCACTCTCTTTCTGTCTCTGTCTCTGTACTTGTCAGTCTGTCTATCTGTCTGTCTGTCACTCTCTCTATCAAACACTTTCCAATCACTCAATTTTTTTAAATTTTCACGTATAAGAAACTTTGAAATAAATAATAAAATGCAAAAATATAAATCACTGAGAGCTTGATTCACCTACATGAATAGTGAACATAAGTGTTTCTTCTAGGAATTTAAAAAAAGAACTGCATCAGATATCTACCAAACTAACAGAACATTATTTACATGATTTTTAAGAAGAAAAAGGTAGGATTAAGACATTATTTTACAATTGAAAGGTAAGAATGAATTCTGTCCCTCTGAGGAACAAATACATTAGTCACTAACCCCAATATAAAAGAACAGATAGTTTAAAGGTCTTATTTTTATGCTATTTAATATTAAATGCCACTTGCCAGTAGTCTGACTTATCACCCAGAAATTTTATGCTAATTTTATTTCTAGAAAATAGAAAGCACTTTTCCTGCTCTAATTCCAGATGTCAATGGGCATGATACTATCCTCAACTTCAAAAATCTGCATTGCCGTTTGCAAGAACAATGAGTCAAAATGAAGGAAACCTTGAAGGACTCTGACATTTCATGGCAAATAGAATGTTGGAAATTTTATTAAGCCTGAAGTTATTAACAGCATTGTAAATCATAGAACCTAGACAAAAATAGAAAAATAAAATAGCACAATAAAGCAAAGTCGGGGCCAAGAGACAGTGTAGTAGGTAGATGTGCATGCTAAGCATCAGTTGGATTCCTGGCACCACCTGGCACAGTAAGGCCACTGGATACAGCCCTGGAAGCTCTGGAGCAAATGTAGACTGTGTGGCTCAGCATCTTCTAGCATCTGCATTGAACCACCTGCCTGGTTGACCAATCACTTGTGGGTGCTCCAAAAAATAAATCAATAGAAATGAGTCAGCTTTTGTCAAATCTCCTCTTTTATAAGATCACTTTATCTAGAAAGAATCTGTGGTGCGTTTAAGAGATATTTTAAATTGTAACATTTCCCATTGGTTCCCACCCCAGTTTTCATCTCTTCATAAAGCCAGTTCCAGTCCCAGGCAAACAGATGTTGAGTGACAGATGGCTCTGAAAGCATGAGATCACACACCTTGGCCAGAGAAACAGTATAGCAAAAAGGGAGTTTGCCTTCTATGTAGCCAATCTGGTTCTATCTTAGCATCCCACATGATCCCCAGAGAATGGCCAGGAGTAATTCCTGAGAGCAGAGCTGGAAGAAAACCCTGAGCACAGCCATGTGTGACCAAAAAACGAAACAAAACCAAAAAGAAAATCAAGAGAGCACACACCAATTGCCCCTCAAGGAACCCAACAGTCATTTGCTTAGTAAACAAAGTGAAGATTTGTGCCATGGCCAAATATTTCTTAGATAAATACATTCATTTCCTGGAACTTGGTCTGTTTGTTTGTTTTTAATGTAACCTTATGGGCTGTTCACATGCCCTTTATCATGACTGAATTAGAGTGCAATTAATGAGGAGAAAGATTTTATTTACTTTCAATGTCCCTCTTAACACCAAGACTTGAGCATTACCTTTGTCACCTCTCACCTCTTCTCCATAACACAAACAAGGATATACACACCCACCAATGTCAACTTTCCTGTGTTGGAAGTGAATTTCCTAAGTTCCAAAGCCCCATAATTAAATACAAATTATAACTCCAAAGCAAGAAATAGCTTGAATTCCATTAATGGAAGAAATACTCAAATAAATCTACTATAAGAAACAGAATTCTTGGCCAGCATGATAGTGCAGGTTCTTGCCTTGCATGTAGTCAACCAGAATTCTATCCACAGAACTCCATATAATCCTCCAACCATCCCTGAATGCAGAGCCAGCAGTGACCCCTGGACACTGTCTAGTATGTCTTTCCTGATCCCCCCCAAAACCAGAATTCTACTCAGCCAACAATTTGTCATTACCTTTATTAACAAAGATACTATTTTCCTTAATATGTGATATGTATTTTCTCCAGAAAAAATATCAAGTGTTAGCTTTCAGCAATAGCCTCAATGAAGCATATCCAAATGGAAACACTGTAGCCACACTTCAAAATATTTATGGTACTATATGAAATAGTAAGGCATGCTGTTTGAATTTGTCTGATCATACATAATAAGACTTTCCAAATAATTGACAAGTTGACAGGACTATTCCCCAAACCCCCCGCCAAAAAAGATTAATGATTTAAAGATAAGTATTTTCATTGTAGTACCATTTATAATGGCCAGAAAAAAATTATAATCCAAAATATCCAATGGGGAGAAAACAACAGGTTATAAAATGTATGATCACTCCAGTCCTAATTTTATGTCTCAAATTTGGTTTGTTTGTTCAGGAGTACAAAAGCATTATTGAAGAAGGTATAGAATTTCTGATATCAACAGATATCAACTGATATCGTAACAGTGCTTACCTATATCTATGTAACTTAAAAAATGGGTAACTGAAAAGCAGAGTCATCTTTGTAAACTTTTTTATTTGCTAAAGTTCCAGAATGGACAAATAAAATCTCAAGATGACAGAAGAACAAAAATTATTCATAAAAAGGTATTGGGTTTTTCTCTCTCTCTCTCTTTTTTTTTGGTTTTTTTTTGGGCCACACCTGGTGACCAGTGACAGTGGTTATGGCTATGGTTGGCTATCACTCTTTGCTATGTACTCAGAAATTGCTCCTCTCTCGGGGGACCATATGGGACACCAGGGATTAAACCAAGGTCCATCTTGGATCAGATGCATGCAAGGTAAATGCCCTACTGTTGTACTATCATTCTGCCCCCCCCAAAAGGTATTGATTCTTTATACAGTAAATATTCAAATTCTTATAACTTGAAGATTATGACTTAAAACCAGGTACACTGAAGAGTACAGCCTAGGACAACAAAGTCATCTTTATAAGATGTTAAACTAGATTGCCCATAGATATAAAGCATCCCTTCTCCACTGACATAAAAAATCCTGTGAAGTGGTCTTAGGTTTACCTTCACCATACTATTTCAAAAGATTTTTCACCCCACACACCCTTATATTCCTGGGATATCACTCAAATTGCTTTCCTATAAAACAAGGGTTTAGATGAAGCTAACATAACATGGCACGCTCACTTCAATCTTTCTACACCTAGAAGATAAAGATGATGAAACTATTCAATCTCCACCTGGTTTCTTTCTCAGCAAATATCTTACTCATTTCACATGGTAATATTGTTGATTTTATATCAACAAAAAATCATGGCATATTTTATAGTAAACAAAACACATGAATCCCTGTAATCTAGTATATATTTAAATCTTAATGCCACTCAAAGCATATATATTCTAACAGGCCCCTGAGTTTGTGGTTATGCTTATATAATCTAAGAAAGTTGATCACTCTACATATAATGCTCTGATTATAATATACTAAATAAACAAATAACAATCTACAACTTCTGAACTTCTTCTATTCTAATTATTAAGTCAAACATTGAAAAAAAAAAAATTATTTTCTATTGTAGGCAAATAATTTCCCTAAATAATATCCAGAATAAGCAAACTATTTTTTCCAAAATAACTTATTGCATATTTATATTTTATATATAAAATGTTTATATATATTCTATATAATATATTATATATTATTAATTTTTTATATATTTACTGATAACTACTGCATATTTATGAATGTGGAGAATTAGTTCATCCTTATATCTGTCCTGTTTCTCTTGCTATCAGAATTTTACTATTTCATACTGACATTTTGTCAGCTTTGGTTTTATATTTTAGTAAAATATAAATTAAAAAAATACCAGCTACCCTGTGTACTTTAGATGCTTTAAGAGATGCTTTAAGTATATCAGTGTCCTGCAGTTTCACCAACACTTATTTCTCAGACTTCTTTCATCTTTTTAAATGAAAACTTTACATCCAGCAAACATTATTTCCCCTGATTTACTCCCTACCTACACAGTTTTAGCAATCACTGTTCTTTATTCTGTCTATGAATTTCACTACTCCAGATATATCAAATAAATGAATCATACAATATTTATCTTTTTACTTAAAAGCACTTGATTAATAACACAGAGCTTTTCTGCACACAACCAACCCAAGTTCAGTACCCAGCATCCCATATAGTCCCACGAGCCTGCCAAGAGTAATTTCTGAGTACAGAGCCAGGAGTAACCCTTGAGCACCACCAGTTATGGCCCCAAAAATGAACAAAATAATTTCATTCAAGAGGACACAACATTACTCATTGCTACAATGAGTACAATTGCAAAGATATGGAATTACCCTTGGTGTCCAGTAACAGAATAATGGATTATAAAGATGTGAAATACATACAAAATGGAACTGTAACTGGAATATGATGCAGCTGCAAGCAACAATAAATCATGCAATTTTCTGTAAACAGGTTAAAACTCAATGATATCATGTTGAGTGAACTAAGCTAGAAAAAGTAAGACAAACACAGGATGATATCACTTATCTGTGGTACAAAGATAACTGGATTAGGAATTATGTAAAGGAGGGGTGCCTAGATCAGAGCTTGACCCCAGAGCTAAGTAAGGGAGTACAGAGAAGAAATCAAGGTGAGAATGAATATAAGAAAGAGAAGTAATGGAGGAACAGGGGTTTCAAGTTTCATTATATTAGTGATGCAGGAGAGTGGTATAGTTATAAATCCAAAGCACAGACTCAACAACATTAAAAATATGAAATCTAAGTTGCAACACTAAACTTTGTAAAGTGCCTGTCAAGGTGGCAGGCAAGGAGAGTATGGAACAATGGTCATGGGAATTAACACGGGTGGTGGGATTGGTCTTAAAATATTATATGGCTAAAACTCAACTATCAATGACTTTGTAAATCATGGTTCTTTAAATAATTTTAATCCAGTATTTGTCTTTTTGAGTTTTATTTCACTTAGCATAATGCTTAAAAATTTTAAACAAGTGGTAAAATTGTCATAATTTTGTTTTGAAATGCTACATTATGTTGTACATGTGTGCATTAGCTTATTTTATTTACACATATTAATTTATTAATCTACACTGGTGGACATTTCTTATTTCACCTTTTGGCTACAATGAATAGTGCTTCTATAAACACTGTTGTAAAATAGCAAGTCACTACATGTCTCTAGAGAAAGTAGAATCTTTTGCTTTTAAAAATTTCAGATTCTGGAGCCGGAGAGATACACAGTGGTAGGACATTGGCCTTGCACGTGGCCAACACAGGACAGATCCCAGTTTGATTCCTGGCATATATGGTTCACTGAGCCTGGCAGGAGCAATTTCTGAGTGCAGAACCAGGAGTAACCCCTCTGCACAGCCGAGTGTGACCCAAAAAAGAAAAAAAATTGTTTTTCAGATTTTTCAACAAAGGAGTAAAAGGTTTGAAGTGGAACAAGAAAATTTTCTTCAACAAATGGTGTTGGGACATTTGGTTGATCATGAGGAAAAGACTGGATTCCACCTCATTCTGAATACCATGCACAAAAGTCAACTCAAAATGAATGAAAACCTGATATTGGACAGGAATCTATAATCTATATCGAGGGAAACATAAACAGAACACTTCATTGCATTGAATCTAGAGTTATTTTCAATGATTCAATGCCATTGGTCAAGCATATGGAGCAAAGATAAACAAATGGGATTAAATCAATCTGAAAAGAGTATAAAGAAACAATGGATGAAAATATTCACCCTCTACTTTGGATTAATATCCAGAAAACATAAAACATATGATGAACTTAATAAGAAAAAACACAATCCCATTAAAAGATGGGAAAATACTTGAAGAATTTTTTAAAAGAAGACAAAAAGGAACAGCCAAAAATAATGAAAGAAAAATTCCCTGCATCATTTATTACATAAATGCAAATCAAAATAACAATGAAGTACTGTCTTGCACATGTGAGGCTGGCTCATATCATAGAGAACAAAAATAACAGTGTTCTCACAAATGTGGGAGAAAAGGGACCCTCATTCATTGCTGATGAGAGTGTTGACTGCTTTAGCCATTTTGGTAAACAGTAAAAGCACCTCTCAAAAAAACAAGATATGGAGTTTTCATGTGAACCAGAATTCCCATTTCTTGGCATCAATTCCATGGGCTCAATTCCAGTAGCCAAAAACCTGGAAACAATCCATGTACCCAAGAACAGATGAACAGATAAAGAAAATATGGTATATATACACAATGGAATATTACTTGGCTATTATAAAAGATGAAACCATGCAACTTGCTGTTATATGGTTGGGTATGGAGAACAGCATGTGAAGTGGTTAATCAGAAAGAAAGGGACAAAAACAGTATGATCTCTTTCATATGTGGAACATAAAGAAACAGTAGAAAAATAATATATGTAGAAGAAAAAGAACCTGAGAAGTGGTGATCAATAGGAAATGGGTGAAATAGGACTGGTGGTGGTGGGGTTGTATTGGGAGGACTGGAACAATGATGGAAGGAAGCAGGTACTAAGGTGGAGTATATGGTGTTAAAATGTTTATGTATGAAATCCTCCCTTTAATTGTATTGTAAACTACAATACAAAAAAAAAAACAAATCAAATTAAATATTCAACTTTTATATATTTGGGTTTTTTATGGGTTACATCTGATGATGGTTGGGGCTAATTTTGGCTCAATGCTTGAAGATTCTTTCAGTGTTCAGGAGAAAATGCTATGCCATGGATTCAATTTAAGCTTTCTGCATGCAAAGCAAAGCAAGTGCTCAGTACTTTGTGCTCTCTCAGCATCTCTTAATAAACATTTTAATAAGCATAATTATATATATATATGTGAATTACCAACAAATATATCAAATGCTATCTCTACATTCATTTTGTTTTTGGCTTTTGGTCCTTGTCCAACAATGTTTAGGGATTACTCCTTTCTCTGCACTCAGTGATCATTTATGGCAGGGTTAAGAGATCTTATGGATTCCAGGTAGTTAAATATGATTGAAACAAATGCAAGGCAAATATCCTATTTGAAGGATATTTGTTCTGTACTATAACCACAGTCCCATCTATACCAAATTTTAATTAGCAAATATTAATCTATTCCATTTCATTTTTTAGTTTAAAATCCTAGTTAAACAATTTCTTTGGAGTCGGAGTGATAGGACAATGGGTAGAGTATTGGCCTAGCATGTGGCTGATTTGAGTTCTTTTCCTGGCATCTCATATGGTGACGTGAGCACACCGAGAGTGGTTTCTGAGTGCAGAGTCAGGAGTAACCCTGAGTTCTACTAGGTGTGCCCCAAAACAATATATAAAAACAAAGTCCTTCATAACTATAATTTTAATGTTGTTTGTCAATAATGCCAGTATAAGCAATCTGTCCTACTAAGGTGCAACTGTCCTTGAGAATGTCACCCATAAATATAAATGTTATTCTGTTTATTCACATCTTTTAGTCTCTGCTCTTGAACATTAACCAACAAAAAACTTAATCATCCTTATAACTAATCTGTTTCCCTTCCATCTATTAACACATTGTCATTTCTACAACATCCAGGTAATATATGTGTTTCTCAATGTGTGTATACAGAGTACTGTACTCAGGACCCCAAACATGTAAAACATGTTATATCACTGAGCTATATCCCCATTAACTCATCCACAGTTTACTGTAAATAGAGAAATAATATGTAATAGGAGAAATTCTATCCAAATGAAATAACAAAGCAATAAGTTCTATATAAACTTATGGTCCTCCCTGAACAAATGATTATTTTATTACTATCATAAAAGTAGATGTAAGATAGCTGACCCATATAAATTACCATTTACTATTTATCAACACATATTACACCAAATATTTTAAACATGCCAATTCTACTCACAGTAACATATAAGAAGTTTTAAAATTATATTAATAGAGGACATTACATGAGAATATAATCAAGATACAGTTACCATTTTTAAATTCCTACTGGAATTACTAGTCACTTGAGAAAGTGCAGCTCTATAAAAATTAAAGTTATATGTCCTGCATGCAATCCATAACTTTAAGGCACCATGTCATGATGAAGCTATTAAGGTCTTTCTGACAAAGTAAAAACCGTAATAATTCACTGCCACCTCCATCAGAGTTAGTGAGTTATAGACTGTATAAAGGTAATTACCTTCCAAGCAAGTCTGTGGGCAGTAACTTATAATAAATTTCTATTTTTAATATTTAAGTTGTCAGGTTTTTAGCAAGCAATTTAAAGCAGACTCAGCTTTGTGATTAAACTGTAAGATAAAATTGTTGTTGATCTGTTCATTTTCATCCAAGATATCAAACAGAGGATTTATCTTAACTGCATCCTGTCATTGGTGCTGGAGTCAATTGGAGCTACATATGCACTAAATGAATGAACTAAACAAAATAGTATTTTCCACAAATGTTTCTATAGTACAAAAGAGCAAAAGATTTTTCACAGATATTATGGGATCTTAGTTCCTAAATCAAGTCAATTAATCTTCTTTGTTAAACCTGTCAATAATGATAATAGCAACCTTAAAATTTCTGTAATATACATGTATTATTCAATAAACTTAATCCATAAACTCACTTTATATGCTAATTATTGATATTAGAAAATGTTAATTCCTTAGATAGGTGGAGGATTATAAATGGATATTGAAAATTCATAATATTTTTTGAGATGACTCAACATCAGTTTTTGGTCTACTTGTTTGGAGGGTAAATCAGGTAAATAATTACCTGAATTTTCTATTCATTCACCAAGGAATAGAGAATGTAAAGCAGCATTGTAAAATATGCATTTCCTTAGTAGGGGTAAATAATTGTTCCCTTCCATCAGAAAAATAATATGGTTCTTGTCCAGGCTGAGTTTGGACAATGCAAACACAGGGTGAACATTTTAAATTTCTTTATTATTGAGTTTAGGGCATATTTCCAACCATGACCATTTCCAGAATACAAAATTACAAAAGTATAGAATAGCCTTAGGTGTATTTCATCAATTGTAAAAGCTAAGCAGATCTTACAGAGCCAAAATATACAAACACAACATATTGTTCATTCCTCTTCTGCCGACTCACACCATAATTAAGGCAGATTGAAAATTTGTGTATTGTAAAACTGTTTTAAAGAGGACAAATAAGGGGGCCAGAGCGGTACACAGCAGTAGAGCACTTGCCTTGCAAGCGGCTGACCCAGGACAGACCTTGGTTCAATCCCTGGTGTCCCCCAAACCAGGAACGATTTCTGAGCACATAGCCAGCCAAGAGTAACCCATGAGCATCACCGGGTGTGCACCAAAAAGAAACAAAAAAAAATAAAGAGTATAAATAAAATGCTATTAAGAAAGCATTTCTTCTCCATGAGAGCATAAAAATTTCTAAGTGAAGGAAAGATTTTTAATGAAATGCAGGTCAGTATATTTCAAAAGTGGCCATGTACAGCTTAAATTCACAAATTCCATGTGGACGAATAAGATCACTTTCTGGTTCCAGAAATACTGCTCTCTCATTAAGTGTTGGATCAAAAGCATCAGATAATGCTGACCGATTTCATTGTTAGTAGTAATTATGATCTCACTTTGTTTAGAAACTTACATAGTTTTTATTGCAAAAATTGTTATATTCTTGACCTTTATACCATGTATCCAAAGAGTAGTAATTTACTTATTCCTGTTCAGAATAAATTTCTTTTTTTTTCTTTTTTCTTTTTCTTTTTTTTGGTTTTTGGGCCACACCCAGTGATGCTCAGGGGTTACTCCTGGCTATGCGCTCAGAAGTTGCTCCTGGCTTGGGGGACCATATGGGAGCTGGGGGGATCGAACCGCGGTCCGTTCAAGGCTAGAGCAGGCAAGGCAGGCACCTTACCTCCAGCGCCACTGCCCGGGCCCCCGAGAATAAATTTCTAATTGACTATTCACTCTATTCAGAATGAGGAATCAGGAAATAAGATTTCAATTGAAAAGAATGTGAAGCCTAGTTCCACCTGATCCCGAACTCTGAGGAAAAAAATTAAAAAATAAAAGCTAGAATGTGTGTAAATTTAAAGACAAGTTTTAATTTCTTCATATCAAAAATTATGCTATATCCTGTGTACATTTCTGTGTATGCTTTCTCCGCAAATGATAATGAACTCAATTCCTAAATCCACTGTTCTGTAATTATTCCCTTCAGTGTTCACCACTTCCCAAAACTGACAGTAATCGCATAAAAAAAGCTCAGGAACCACTTATAGCAACAATTTAGAAAATAAGAGTCTTAAGCAGAGAAACTGCTTTCAACATTAATAAGGGCATACATTTAATGATTGCCGAGCAAACACGAAGCACTATTCAAAGTGCTTTAAGTATTAACTCATTCAACACTTATAAAAATCCTGTGAGCTGGGTAATGTAAATTTGTCACTTGGTAGATAAAGTAATGAAAGCACAGGGAGTTAAGTAAAGCATTCAAAGTCTTCCTGTAGATAAATGGACGTTTGTCTGGAGTTAGAACTTGCAGGTATAATCATACTACAAAACTACCGCTTTTATGGCCTTCGATGAGGTATCTATTCCTCTTTTCTCATTTCAGTTCTTCTTCTGAAAACATATGTGTCACTGTCTGCTTGACCCAAAATAAAATAGCAAGTTAATGCTAAGTAATTTTTGTGGCTGGAGAAATAGTACAATGTTCTAAGGTCTGCATACAGCTGATCCAACTTCAATTTCTGACATCCCATAGAGTCCCTAAAGACACACTAGGCATGATTCCTGAACACAGAAAGCTAGGATTAAGCCCTTGGCACTACAAAGTGCCATCCTAAAACAACAAAAAATCTCCATAAATGATCTGAAAACACTCTTGCTCAAATTTCATCATCTTTGACCCAATCTAAAATAAAACACACATTTAAATTGAACAATTTAATTTCAACAAATGTAACAAGGCAATTGCCTTGAAAGTGACTGATTTTGGCCAACCTTGGTTTGATCCTGGCACTACAGATGGTTTCCTGAGCACCATGATGGGTCAATCCTGAACAGAGAGAGCCAGGAGTACTCCCAGAGCACTGTTAGTACAGCAAAAATAAAAAAAAGAAACCTAAAAAGTAAAAAATAAAAACAAGAAAATGATTATTTAGTGTATACATGACCATTTCAATGAAAGATATTTAAATTTGTCAGGCTGGAGATACAGTACAGGCAGGGGATTCTGACACTTCCTCACTTCAATCCCTGGCACAATACATAGTCCCAGACACTACCGGGAGTAATCCTTGAGCACATAACCAGGAGTAAACCCTGAGCACTGCTTCTTATGGGCTTTCCCTAAAATAATAATAATAATAATAATAATAATAATAATAGCTATCATAATAAACAAAAGTAAATACCATGGCAAAAATCTCCCAATGCCTTCTTTGATCCATATTTGCTTTCAAAATTAAAGAATCAACTTTTCAACTGGGCAAGACATGCCCTAAATAACTAAGTGCACCTTATAGTAAGTACTTTTAACTTTCTTCCCAAATTTAAACTTTCTAAAGACAATTTCTGGGTGCTGAAGAGATAGTTCAGCAGGTAAGACACTTGCATAAGACAAGATCAGGTCTGATCCCCAACATCCCAAACAGTCGGCTCAGTCAAGCCAGGAGAAATTCCTGAGTATAGAGTCAGGAATAAGCCATGAATACCACTGGGTATAACCCCCAAACAAAACAAACATTAAGACATTTCTGCCTTGTATAGAATATCACTTACTCAATCCACCAAAAAGAAATTTCCAATTTTTTCCAGGCCCCCTCTTCCCTTTGCCCCACTCAATGCACCCCCTCTCTCCTACATGCCTGACTCTAGCTCTTGCTCCCACAATTGCGAAGCAGTAATAGCTTATAACTGGTTGATTTATCCTCCAGTTTGCTCTTTATTTAAGCAGCTCCACATGTCTGTCCAAGTTCTCTGCTTAAAGCGGTGCAATTATAAAATCTTTCAACAATCTCAATTTATTTCTTGTAGAGGTTTCTGACTTCCAATACTATTCATTGAGAGGGCTTTCATATCAAGCTTCGAGGGCCTCTTCTCTGCCCATACTTGCAGTGGGACTGAGATGAGACAAAGTATCTACATTTGCTCTGATTTTTTGTAACACTAATGTTCCTGAGTTAGAGACCACTCTATTCTTTCAACCAGAACTTTCAATAAAATAACTTGGGAAAGGGGCTGGAGAGATAATCTGTATAGAGATAGTACTTGCCATACCAGGTCAAGGTTAGGGCAATTGACTTGCACTCAGTAGCCTGGGTTGGATCCCAGGTACCCCATATAATCCCAGAGCACCACCAGGAATGATTCCTGAGTGCAGGGCCAGGAGTTACCCATAAGCATTGCTGGGTGTGGCCTTAAAAACAAAAACAAAGCAAAACAAAAATAAATTACCTGGGAAAGTCTTGTAAGATGCCCCTAGAGTATCCTACGTCAATTACATGGTAGTTGATTTTTTAATCCTTCCAGTAATTTTGATTTGCAGCCTATGCTATATAATTGTATAACTGAAATTTGTTAAGAAAACAGATATACACAGTAGCTATAGGAGATGTGTGTCTGAACTAGTTTTATTATGATGACTATTTTTTAATTAATAGAAATACAACAAATATCTAACTTATTTTTTAACTAAACCTGAATTAAATAGAGGGGGGATTCTTTTTGTTTTGTTTTGTTTTTGGGAGGCCACACCTAGTGACAGGGGTTACTCCTGGCTATGTGCTCAGAAATTACTCCTGGCTTGGGAACATATGGGATGCCTGGGTACTGAACCGCAGTCTGTCCTAGGCTAGCGCTGGCAAAGCAGATACCTTACCACTCCATGCCACTGCTCTGGCCCCTGGGGGGGATTATTAAAAAACTGCCCCTTACTTTGATTTGCTAAATTAAACAATCTTTTTTAATTATCTTTATTTAAACACCATGATTACAAATATGATTGTAGTTGTATGATTTCAGTCAAAAAAAGAGCACCCCCCTTCACCAGTGCAACAATCTTACTTCATTTCATATGGGGTCTGCTCAGGATTTTCAACTAATCCTGAAAATATGCACTTAAAAATTTAAATGTGCATTTTCTAAACCAAGCAGCTGAACTCAGCAATATACAGGTCAACAGGTTTAATCAAAGTGGACAGAAAACTCCCCTCCATCCTCCTTCCCTGAACCCGCAACACCCAAAGACGCACATCCCAGCACACGTCTTCCTGCCAGATTTCCTTCTGTGTGAAGGTGTCAGAGGGAGCTGCTGCCAACTAGGAAATGAAAACTTGGAAAAGAAAGCCCATCAAAGCTCCAAATAAAACCAACATGAATGGGAACATAGCACAAAGAAAGAAAAACTTTCAAAAGAGAGATCTCACACAAAAGCAAAAACACAATTTCTGAAAAAAAAATATATATAGTCACATATATACATATATGAAAAAACAGGCCAGATTGAATTAGTCAACATCACCAGTAATAATAAAAAAGAGAACTGAATACACAGTTCTGGGAATATAGTATTTACTTGATTCAGCTTTCTCCCACCTGGAACTTATAAACTAATATTGAATTTGGAAATCTATCTAAATCCTGTGATAATGTTTTCTTTTTTTAAAATCATGTTTGAAAGGTTTGTGACCCCTTCTCAATAAATATAGGTGTTTTGCTTTCAAGTCTCTCTGAAACAAGGGCTGGATTGTCTTTCCTTTTTATAGCTGTCAATCATATGGATGATTTGTGTCTATTTCAAACTCATTTTGCAATAAAGGATTTCAAAACTTACTCTCCCTTCTCTAAAGAAATA
This sequence comes from Crocidura indochinensis, assembly GCA_004027635.1. Lineage (NCBI taxonomy): Eukaryota > Metazoa > Chordata > Mammalia > Eulipotyphla > Soricidae > Crocidura > Crocidura indochinensis. The sequence continues at coordinate 18,792 of PVKC010016994.1, forward strand.
GAAAGTGCAAAGAACAGGAAGATGATTTTATGTTATCCTTTCATATTAGATCCTGTTTTCTTTCTGCTAGGAACTTCATGTTTGGAGTGTTTGAAGTTCTGCTTCACTATGCTTCTGTTATGGACAGGATAAAATAAGTTCTTGTACTCAATTAAGCAAGCTGACCTTGGAAGTAAATGTAGAATTGTGGGGAGATATTTAACCTTTGAAGAATTTATAACATGTTCTCAGGTTTGAAAAGCTCTAAATATTTATCTAAGAAAATCAATATTCTATATAGCAATTTATCCATCACAAGTTCAAGGCTTGGAGCAAGCAGAATGGAGTAGGCAGGGACTGGTGCATAGATGTGATAGCATATTACCTGGTATAAGACTCTAGCATAGACTTGTTGTAGCCATAAAACTGTGGGAGTTTTATGCCTATAGGATGATAATAAACATATTTATTTGATAAGATGATTGTTAGCATTAAATGGTAAAATCCTTAAAACAATGCCCCAAAGCACCATAGAAGCATTATTGCATTAATATTAAAACATTTGTGGATCTAAAGATATAGTACAAGAGTTAAGGTACTTCCTTGCATGGGCCAACCACAGATTTATGCCCAATATCACTTATGGTTCTCCAAGCATTATCAAGAGTGATTTTTTTAACACAAGTCAAATTGTAAGCCCTGTACTTTGTGAGGTGCAATCCCAAATGAAAAGCAAAAGTATTTTAAATATCTGTGTTTAATCAAGTAAATGTAATTTCCAGCATATCTTCTCATTTGTTTTTCCTGGTATAAATCATGGAATAAAGGATTTAAAGAAAAGTATTTGTTATTTTAACTTATCAAGAAAAGTAAAAGTTTGGAGGAAATGAAAACTAATTTGCAAATATAGCCCTATTGAACTATACTGTAATGTAAAAAGTATATATTATGGGCCTCAACAGGCTGGGACTGAATTTTAGTAGTTAGTCCTTTGTAAAATGACAAGGTACCTTGTGAGTTTCTATTTCTTGCAGAACTGAAATTTAGGTTCTATAACCATTACCATGAATGTGAAACTTGTCAGAAAGAAACTCAAGAAAATTCTGCTGATCAAAGGGCTTTTTTGAGCCTTTGATCATTTCTTAAAATTCTAATTCTCTATGCTTTAATATTAAAAAAATCACTTTATGCTAAATATAATCTCCATCCTTCTAAAGTTAAGCAATAAAATAATCTCAATGTTAAATGATAAGATAAACAAGAATGTGGAATAAGAGCTTCCATTTTGCATAGAAACCAGCAGAAAAATCAATGTCTATTAATGAAATATTCAATATATTTTTCCCATACTGATAAATAGTATACCATTCTGATGTCACTTTTTGACATGATAGAGACTCTAGGGTTCTTAACCTGGGGTAATCTAATTTTCCAGAAGATATCTTAAAGAATACAGAGCATTTTTGGTCTTCACAAATAGAGACGAGAAATGCAATGGGTGAACGGAAGCCATTAATACTGCAAAACATTCTTCCGGTTAAGAAAGTCCCCTTCTCACTCTCCACAATCCCTTAACCCTCACCATCACACACCAATTCCCTGACCAAAATGGGGGGAAGGAGGAGGAGGAGGAAGAGGAGGAAGAGGAAGAGGAGGAGGAGGAAGAGAAGAAGAAGGAGAAGAAGAAGAAGGAGAAGGAGAAGAAGAAGAAGGAGAAGAAGAAGAAGAAGAAGAAGAAGAAGAAGAAGAAG